>JANHFL010006871.1:133214-146544 GCA_032468155.1 Oxyrhabdium leporinum | reverse complement strand
CTCTCTCTCTCTCTCTCTCTCTCTCTCTCTCTCTCTCTCTCTCTCTCTCTCTCTCTCTCTCTCTCTCACATACACACTCCCTTTCCCAATTATTGTTGTAGAAAAAATAGACAGCCATGGTGCTTGGTCAGTTGGTGGGATTACTTCTGCTTGCTTGCAGAGAACTCATTTCTCTCCAGCAATTTGTTTCTCTCTCTCTCCTCTTCCCTGCCTCTTGGCTGCTGCATGCAGGGGCTCATCTGGTCTTCCACTCTACCTCCCCCATCCCCCAACTCGCCTTAGAGGGTTAACTGGAGTCCAGGCTGCTCTCCTTTCAAGCAAATTCTGCCATTTCCATGCGGGGCCTCTTTGAGCCAGTGCCAAAACCAACAGGTGATTGTTCACCCAGCAAGACCGCAGGAAGTAAGCTGGGCGTGCATGACCCAGTTCAGCAGGCAGAGGGGATGGCTGGCATCAGCAGCTCACCTCCCCCCCTCCCTTTCTACCCATGGGGAAGGAAATCTGCAGAGAATAGAGCAGATCGGCTTCAGCCGACCCTCAGTAGCCCTGGAAGGAGGACTTATGGAGCTGCCCAAAGATAGAATTTTAAGGAGGTGGAACCAAAGCACCTTAATTATCATGAAAAACCATCTTCCCCCATCACAGATGGAAAAGGGTTTTGGAGAGGAGCTACGATCAAATCACATTATGAAAATTAGTTCTGCACTAGAAGAAAATTCATTTCAGCCCAACATGTCTGCTTTGTGGTTGATCCTGGTTTGCAGCCGTGATGCCATGTCTGGTTGTTTGGCTGCAAACTCCTATATATGGTCATTTTCAGTTGCAACGAAACATGGCTGACAAAAAGCCCACATCCACATGGCTGTATATGGAGTATCTTTGTTGCTGTTACGCTAAAGTGTTTCTGATTTTAAACTGTCCTCCAGAGCTGGCCAGAGTTTCAAAAGTTTATTGTGTTATCTTTAGTTATGTGCTACTTGCACCCATGAGTATTTGTGTGTGTGTGTGTTTTGCTGTCGGTATGCACGCACGAACGAGGGAAGGAGATAAAAATGGAGAGAGTAAAGTGGAAAGAGAGCTGTGAGCAAACTGGTTGCAAGTTCGTATGTGGAAAGGAAGATGCAAGTCAAGAGGAACAGCATCTGTCTTCATCTCTCATAACAGTATTCATGTTTTTCTAATGTTTATGTACAGTATGTATATGCACTAAATAAAAGATGCAAGAGACAATAGGCAGCATTATTAATTAGGCAGTTAAGGGAGCAGTCATCAATTTACATGGACAGCACTCAAGAATAATAAATCATAATTTGGGGAAATCTTTGTGAGTTAGACTTGCTTTGTTTGGTTTTCAACTAAGCCTCCTGCCAAAGTAGAGCATAAATAGGGTATATTTATGAGGGTGGGGGTTCATTCTCCAAGCTTGTGGGTTGGTTTCCGAACATTTTGTTACCAGGCTAGGTAACATCTTCAGCATAATTTAGGAGATGTCAATGTCGGTGTTCTTCTGCTTTTAAAGGTTTCGTGTTGGAATCCCTTATAAACAAAAAAAAAAGCCCTCATAGCAGGGCTGTCAAACTCAAGGCCCGTGGGTCAAATCCGGCAAGTGGGATGCTTAGATGTAGCCCACGAGGCCATCCTGGAAACAGCAAAGGACTGGCCTGTGGTGCCTCTACCAGTGAAAATGGAGCTCAGGAGGGCCGTGTGCAGCCCTCCCGTGTTCCAAAGGGTTGCAGGAGGCCGTTGCAGCTGAAAATGGAGCTTGAGAGCCCAGTTTCCACTGGCAGAGCACAGGCACCCCCGACATGAGTGACGTCGAGCTGGCCATGCTCACCATGGTCATGCCCACCGCAGCCCCAAGGTTAAACACAACCCTGATGTGGCCCTCAATTAAACAGAATTTGACACCCCTTCCTTATAGCAATAGCACTTAGACTTATATACCACTTCACAAGTGCTTTATAGTCCTTTTGTAAGGAGAGGAACACTGACACCGACATTCCTTGAATTCTACTGAAGATATTACCTAGCCTGGTAACAAAATGTTCAGAAACCAACTCACAAGCTTGGACCCTCCACCCTCAGCCTACACCTGAGCTACAGATGTTTGCCACTGTTAGCAGGGTATTTTTTTTTTCCAAAGTGGAGAAGATGTCTGCTTCTGTGAGTGGCTGGAGACTCGGTTTCCAGTTTCCAAGCTACAATTTCTAGGCCTTAGCAAGACAAACTCTGCCTGAATATTGTACAAAAAAAAAAAGAAATAAGCTAAACCTTTGGTTAGGAGGCAACCTTCAAAATCAAATCAATAATAAGTAATATTTTAAAAAAAATATTGAGCGCTCCCTGACAAAAGAGTTCAAGATGTTTATGGAGATTCTCAGTCATCTGGGTCATGATTGTCCCAAAGGTGCTTTTTCAAGAGGCAACTGGACTTTCTGGTTTTTCTCTGAAGACGTTTCGCTTCTCATCCAAGAAGCTTCTTCAGTTCTGACTGAATGGTGGGGAATGGAAGGATTGATGCTCCTTGAAGACACCTGTTCATTTGCATTCTTTTAGTGGGTTGTTAAGGTCATCTGGAGGTTTATCTGTGTTGTCAGGGTCATCTGAGTGGTGCAAATGGGTGTGGAGCCTTTTTGGAACAGTTGAAAGGACTGTGTGGTAGATTGGAGATAGATGATGTCGTATCCCTCCCCCTCTGTTGAGAGAGGGCTGTTCAATTTTGACATAGATGGCCTCTTTAATCCCTCTTTGAAACGTCTTCAAAGAAAAATCAGAAAGCCCAGTTGCTTCTTGGGGAAAAAAGCACTTTTGGGACAACCATGGCCTAGATGACTGAGAATCTCCATAGACATTTAGAGAACACATTTTATTCAAAATAGTTTTGTCCTGCAGTTTATTCAGCATCAGGAGCAGCTAGGAAAATGGAATTTACTGAGGGGAAAAAAAATTCTGTGTAATAATTACTGTGAATTCATTCAAATGGTCTTGCTATAAAAATCTATAGTTAGTGGGAGAAGATAAATCTAGAGAAAATGTATTGCAGTTCTTTCTTGTGAATTTATTAGGCTCTGAGAACTCTAGAGATCATAAGAAAACATCGCTTTATTTACATAAACAATCTGTTCTCCGTTTGAGTGGAGTATGTGACCTATGTAAATTTGTTGGGTATTCTAGACTTGGAGGTTAAAACATTTGATCTTACTATTGTTACCTAGAATTAAAACAATCTAATTAGTCCCCATTTGAAATAGTCTAGATCGCCTTTTCCTAACTTGGTGCTTTCCTAGCCTTCATAGTATTTTAAACATCTGGAAACATTCTATTTTTGTTTTAAATATTTGGCTCTTTTCCTTGACTTGTTTTAGACTTTTCCAACAGAGATTCGGCCTCTGACTATGAAGAGCAAGAAAAGAACTGTTTCAAAGCAAACAGGAATAATGCCTTCTGCTTCTGGCATCAATCAGACTAAACTAGACAACTTTCTTAAGTAAATATGGATTTCCTCAGATTAAGCACAGGACCTGGATCATCTTCTACATTAGGTAGATGGTATAGATGATACCCATCTACATTAGGTCAGCACAAGTGCACAGTGAAGATTGCTGGTCTCCCTATTATTCTTTGGTCATCAGATGATTTATTATGCTGATATTTATTATGTTGCCAATCCCTGGGACAGGATGGAATTGAAGTTTCAGTTCAGTTTTAGCCAGTTTTTCTAGATTACTGTTCTAATCCTTATAAATTATGATTTTGGAGTATTAATTTATATTAAAGACACCAATAGCTCTGCTTGCAAATGAATTATCCACATCTTCATACTTTATATTACAAGAGAGTTCTCTCTGCAGCTGTCAGGTTGTGTTAGTGTCTTGAACAATGAAGAAAGAAATATTCAAGAAAAGAACTTCATTTATATATTTTGCCTACAGATATGAAGGATTGGGGGAAAGAGGAATAGGCTTAGAGTGGTTTTTTCCTGATCCATATTTCTGTTTCACTGCCTATACTCCAACACACAATCTAATGTGCTTCATACTTTTAATTCCTATTTTCAAAAGGGCTTTGGAGCGTGAATGTAGCATCTGTTTAAATAATTTACAGCAGCTGTGACTATTTCCTGGGTCTGTTCAGTTGCACACTCCAGGGCTCTCCGAAGCACATTTGGAGATCAAATTCAAAGGGCTTTACTCTCCTATTAGGAACTATACAAAATATACAAGGATGCCTTTGGAGATATTTGTTTTCACTATTTGGGCCTCTTGTTTTTTGTTTCCTTATGAAACTGACTGTAAAAGATGGTGCTACTTTTACCACAATGTTTTCTTTTGCCGTCATTCAGACTAATGAACAGAACAATTCCAGGATAAATTTGAACAAGAACATTCAGATGTATTTTGCTCAGTATAAGAAAGGACTGGATTCTTTGTATTTAATGTTGCTTAATGCTTTAAAATTTGGAGCAAATCCCTTGGAATCTGCAAACTTTTTTTCCAGATAAAGAGATATTGCTGGTCTGAGGCAAATGTTCAGTTTTCTTCGATACTATATTGGCAGGAGGCGTCTTTTAATTAAGAATAAATTCAAACTTTTGATTCTAGGAGGGAAAAAAATGTGTCTACACTAGCCCAATATTAAATCACACGCGAAACTATGGCACTGATGTACCTGACCCTTCAATAAATTAATGAAGAGTACTTTTGTTTGAAACTTCTAACTAAGCATATGAACATATTGAATAATGTTGGATGTGTTCTGAGCTAAATTGGGGTTGGTTAGTATGTGGTTTAGCTTACTGTGTGCGACAGTCAGTTAATAGACCAAAGGTTATCTAGTGATTTTTATAGTTTGATTGAATTTTTGACCTAGCTCTTCCTGTTCCAAGTAATACAACATAAACATCAGTTCTCCAACTATTGTACCAGGAAACTCAAAAGGAGAAACATCAGAAGTAGCTACTACTAAATATTTTATCCCAGAAGCAAAACCATTTGAATCCAAGAATCCCCTCAGATCTCCATTTCAAAATTCTAGTTTATATAACTCTGAGAAACTTTAATGAAAGTTCTATTCACTTATTAAATTTTGTACACTAAACGAAACATGTTGCAGGAAAACGGTAGAGACAGAGACACAAACTCTCATCAACTTTTTCCCAAAATAAGGTTTAGTTCAGCTTCATTGACACTTCAGTTGAAAATGTGATACAGCTAGTCCTCGACTTACGACCACAATTGAGCCCAAAATTTATGTTGCTAAGTGAGGAATTTAAGTGAATTTTGCCCCATTTTATGACCTTGCCACAGTTGTTAAGTGAATCACTGCAGTTGCTAAGCAAATCTGGCTTCCCCATTGAATTTGCTTGTCCAGAAGGTCACAAAAGGTGATCACATGATCCTAGGACATTGCAACTGTGAGTCAGTTACCAAGTATCTGAATTTTGATCACATGACCATGAGGATGCTGCAGTGGCTATAAGCGTGAAAATTGGTTATGGGTCACTTTTTTCAGTGATGCTGCAATTTTGCTTTCTCCCAGTAGGTAATTCCAAAGGTGCTTTTTCAAAAGGCAACTTGACTTTGTTTTTTCCTTGAAGACGTTTCACTTCTTATTCAAGAAGCTTATTCAGTTCTGACTAAATGGTGGAGGATAGAAGGATTTATGTTTTTTGCAGTCAATTAGTCATCAGCACTCAGAGTCGTTGAGGTTACCTGGAGGTTTATCTGTGCCCTCAGAGTCACCTGAATAGTGCAAATTGCTGTTGAACCTTCTTAGAACTGTTGAAATGACTGTTGTAAACAGGTGATAGGTAATATCATATCCCTCGCCCTCTGTTGAGAGAGGGCTGTTCAATCTTAATGTAGATGGCCTCTTTGACCCCTCTTTCAAACCAGCTATCCTCTGTCCAGAACGTGGACTGCGACTTCCATCTTCTACCAGTCAGAACTGAAGAAGCTTCGTGGATGAGAAGCAAAATGTCTTCAAGGAAAAAACAAAGTCCAGTTGCCTTTTGAAAAAGCACCTTTGGGAAAACCATGACTGAGAATTTTGATTGACATATCAGTAGGTAAGTATTACACCTAGAACAAAACCCTTCTTCCTATTTAGAACTGGGATTAAATTCTTAGCTATACCAGCCTGGTCATTATAAGAAACCTACTGAGTTAATGAATGAGTCCCTTAGTTGTATTCATGACTTTCTGAACAAATAATGTTTGGCTGAAATGAGATAAGCCAAGCCATAGCAAATTGTTGTAACTCAGCACAAATGCCATGAAGTCATTGTGACTATTTTGAGAATGTCCTAAATTCTCTTTCCCCATTTGTTTGAAGAGAGATACTTCTACACTGACGTTATTAAATAACTTGCTTTAATATTTTAAATCTTCCAAACATTCTAGGAGTAATCCAATTATGATATAAATGATACAATTTAAATGTCGGGAATTGTCATTTCTAATGCTTTCTATGTTCTGGTTTTCTTTGTTTTGCTATTAATAATACTTAATGTTTCACAGCAGTTAGTTCAACAGAATTCTGTTCCTTATGGTCTATACATGTGACTGAATAACCAGTTTACACAGGAACTTTTTGTTGATCCACATCAACTGCAATTTTGTTGGATAAGCTTTGGATATATCCTCTATTCCCCATATAGCCTCTTTTCCTTCAGTTATTGCATAGAACAGAAGGCAAATTGTAATCTAAAGGTGATTGCAATAAATGAGTTAGGATTACAATAAAATAACCAGGATATGGTATACATTCGTAAATAACCAGAGATATTTTCATTGTGACACTATGATTGATACAAGAGCAGGCCTAGTTTTATTTTCAATAAAATGCCGTCTTCCATGTCTTGCATAATTTCATTTGTACTGAATCATCCATCTTCAGGAAATATTAAGATACCATTGTTAGACTCAGCCATATTGGACCATTTTCTTTCTGTCTCCACCTTTCCCATTCTAAGGAGGATTGTTGACAAGGGAGTTGCGCTGAAGAGAGAACCTTGAAGAAATGGATTATGTGGACCCTTTCAGTTAGGTTTCAGACCTGGATATGGGACCAAAACAGCTCAAAATTGCTCATGCTTGTGGGTGACTTCTAGAAAAGGAAGTGGTGTGGCCTCCGTATTATTCCTTAATATCTCAGCAGCTTTCAATAGCAGTATCCTTTTGGACCAGCTCAGGATGCTACGAGTAATGAGCACATGAAGCTGCTGGCTGAGGTCATTTGCTGGCTCAGAGTAAAGTATTTTCAATATTCTGATGATATTGTTATCCACCCCAGGCTAACCAAGTGATATGTCTGAGGTGATTTTTCAATGTCCAGAGGCTGGAGGGGGAGTGGATGGAGAAGAACAGGCTTTAGCTCAACTCTAGCAAGATTCACTGGCTTGGTGTTTTCCATCTAGGCTCTAAAGTCAGTTCTGTCTTTTATATTTAGAAGGAAGGAAAATCTTACATCTAGAAAAAGACCATAATACTCATTAAAGGTCTGGGGAAGGAAACACAATTAGTAATAGTACAAATAGGGGGAGGCTGTATGAAGGAATACTATTTAATAGCAATGAGGAGGAAATGGAAGACCCAACAAAGAGGAAACCAGTGGAAAAAATATTTTGGTTTTTTGATCTTCATATATTGAAAAATACAGAAAATTCAGTATAAAAGCAGTATATAAAGAACATTCTACAAGTTGTAGAGAAAATCCATAGTTCGGGTTGTCATTTTAGGCAGAACATCCTATTTCTATAAAATAGAACATCCTGTTTCTGTTTCACTAACAAATTGTACAAAGTAGCTTTTTATGGCTTTTCAAACCCAATTCTCTGAATTCTGGATCTTGTTTAAAATTGTATTTCTTAAAAAGAATTATAGTTGTGCTAATACTCTGTTTAAATGCTGAATCCTATCATGTCCAGCAGAAAATGAGGCAACTCTCCAGTCTGCAGAATTGAATCCAAGTAAAAATCTAAAATTTTAAATAACTAAAGTTGCCACCCCCACCTAGCTACCTATGCATTATGATCTTCAAATGAGATCTGAGAATTTTTCCACTTTTGCTATCAAAGGACTGTTTCTGTACTGATACCCTGTTGAGAATTTCTAGAACTAGAGGCTTTTTTCCGCTCATGCATATTAAAAGGTTTTATATTTTAGTTTTCATCTCTCAGTTCTTTTATTTATGCGAAGGTAGTTAATACTTGCCTTAAATTGAATTGGCTATAATGTAACTTATGTCCATGCACAATACTGATTGTTTTGATCAAAAACAATTTAGATATTTTTAAAGTAAAATGTCTCCAGTGATATTGTATCGTAACTCTATTCCACCTCTTCATCTTTAAAGTTAGTAACTGACTATCACAGCTAGCTATTATTCAACTTGCAGCTCCTCTGAATGTGATTGTTCTGTATATTCACATGGCAAGTAATCCTGCCTACTTTTCAAAAACTGATGAGAATAGGACCAAGTTTGCCAGCAGGAAGGGGAAGATGTTAGTAAAAGAAGGATCGAGTTAGAAGAAACTTCTTGAAGATATAGCTGGGTTCGATGTTGCCAACTCCTTTCTTCCTGGTCACATGATTCCAGAAGCCACACTGCATTTCCCTACCATATGCTAAGTATAGCATAAGCAGTACCATTAGCCCTTGACTTAAGGCAGGTTGTTTAGCGCCCATTCAAAGTTCTGACAGACTCCAAAAAGGTACTTGGGGCCCAATTACAAAGTTCTAATGGCTGCTTCACCCCTGGTCACATGACTTCATTTTGGGCAGTCAACAACCAGTCTACACTGATGGCCATTTGCAGTTCTCCAGTGTCACATGGCCATGATTTATGACATTTTTGCTGAAAATAGGCATTTATTTCTAGTTTTCAACAAAAACACCCCACAATGGGTTTAACAACCACTGCGAAAAAAGGTAAAATTGGGTTGGTCACGTCGACCTGCTTTACGACCATAATTTGCAGATGCGGTTCTAAGTCAAGGACTATAACAGTGGAAACAAATGAAATAAATGTTCCCTTGTGGTAGGTATATTATACTAATTCTCCCTGACAAAACACATTAAAATATATTTTGAGCTCATACACCTAATTTCTATTATATTCATGCTATTTGCCATCTGCAAGAAAGATTTTCATCAGTTGCCAACTTCAAATTCTGGAGCATAGATATGCTGAATTTTTACCTGAAGCTAATATCAAGTAACCTACAATATGTAAATTAGCAGAACTTTGTTCAAAGAAATACTCCCATACTTTAACGCAAGAGTGAGTATAATGCTTTGAGAAAGAAAAAAGGACAATTTGTTGATAGTTTGTAATTTTAGTTCATTTTGAAATGTTCCCAACTGCTGGGGGTGGGAGGGGAGAGGGAGATTCTATAAACCGTGCCTATTAAATGATGGGTCAGGGAAAAGCAGTGTGGAAATTAGTAGAAAAGTGAGGTGATTTGATTAGTGGAAAAAGAAACCTCAAAAACAGCTAATTCATTTAGCAGTGGGGATCTTCTGTGCTAAAAGATTCATGTACAGACTAGAAAAGGGAATTTAAAAAGCCTTTTCTTTACACATATTTTAGCTTGCCCTTCTGTAAAATAGTTTCTGTATATATGTGTTTTAAACTTAGTACACCCAGCAGGGGGAAAGTTTTTTATAGCATTGCATTTTCTCATGATCTCATGTCTGCTGACTCCTAAAAAAATTGAAAAATCCCATTTTCCACCATTTTACCGTAAACGTATTGCTGCTTGTCATTTTTTTCTTTAAGTCCAAAATCTCTTAAGCTTTCCTTATAGGAAAGTGCTGTTTCCAGTCATGACTCCCCTTCATTTCACATTCTTTAACGATACAAGCATAGCCATACGTAAGAATAATTATACCTTGCATTTTTATTAAAACTTCATAGCATCCTCTCCATCCTCATTTGTACATAAAATATCTGGTGCTTTTCATTTTCCCTTTTTTATGTTTCACTTTTTTTAATGTTTTTTAGATTTCTTCTCTTTCACTTGTTTTGTATATACAGTAAAAGCAATGTAAGAATGTGTTTATCATCCTCATTTTATAATTGTTTCCCAATACTATATAATCATCCTTCTAAGCATTTATAAAATGAGTTAACATTTTTATACAATTGTAACAGGATTGAGTCTCAAGTATAAATCCAGCATAGTGTTCACTAATTAGCCTTAACCAAGACTGGAAAATGGACAAACATCCCTGGAGGAAAGGGCAAATCACTTCCATATATGTGCCAAGAAACTACAGACACATACAAAAAGTCATCAGTCAACATTTTTATTCTTTATGTCCCATATTAGATTATCCAGTGTCCTTAGTTTGTGGCTAATCAACCCCATGGAGCTCCTCTCAACTTCCAGCAAAGAACCTTAATCAAAGTGTAACTATCAAGTAGTGAGCATCTTTTATCTCATCTGTTTCGGGAACTGGCATTCTCAAAGGGATACACCGCCTAGAAAAGGGCGACCAGCACCTAAAATATGGCCTTTTAAATGAAGTGTTAGTGCCCTCCAGTGGCCTATCTTGGAAACATTAATTACATCATATTGTAACAAAATGTTTTGATGTGGCAAGTTCTTGCCAACACAGTATCACATGAGAAGTAGGAAGTGCTGATGAAAAATAATATTGGGACGTAAATACAATTAACTTTTTATTACTTAAAAGTGTTTTTTGACCTCAGTTCTTGGAAGCTTCATGACACATCCATGTGATTTTCCTTGGAAAATATAATAGGTTAGGATTTATTTAGTTAAAAAAACCCATTCTAGTGTAACCTACAGCCCTGGCACTCCTTTGAAGTCTCTCCTCTGAGTACTAATCAGCCCTAGTCCTGTTAATGTTCAAACACAAATGAGGTCACCCTAGTACTGCCATTCAAGTTTTTAGTTCCTCCTTACATCTTGCATATTGACATTACTCATCGATACCCTTCTCATTCTTCAGTAGAGGGAAAAATTAAAACCCAAAAAAGCTCTTAACCACTGTTAAGGAATACAAAATGAGTAGAGGTATTCCTCAACTTACACAGTTGAGTCCCAAATTTATGTTGCTAAGCAAGACTTAAGTTGCATCCCATTTTACAACTTTTGCCATAGTTGCTAAGTGAATCACTGCTGTTAAGTGAGTCTGGCTTCTCCATTGACTTTGCTTGCTGGAAGTCAGTTGGAAAAGCTACAAATGGTGATTACATGGCCCCAGGACACTGTAATTATCATAAATGCATGCCAGTTGCCAAGCACGCCAAATATTGATCACATAACCATGGAGATGCTGTAACAGTTGTATGAAAACCTTACATCCATAAGTCACTTTTTTCAGTGATGTAACTTCAGTCACTAAATAAATGGTTGTAAGTTGAGGAGTTACCTTTACCAGTTTCAAAGCTGCTTAAAAATCAGTTTCTATAATTATAATTACAGTATAGTAATAATTATAAGATTATAAACTTTATAGAAACACTGGCTAATCTTATTTATTTTTAACTGGCATTAGTATATGAAGAGTACTTATCTTCACAGTGTAAAAATTGTAATGCCTGATTCAAGTAGACCTATAAAGTACTGTAGAAAGTTTGCTGCATCTGTGTAAATTCCTGATGATTATTATGATGGTTGTTTTAATTCTGGCTGTTTGTGTTTCTGTTACAGGTACCAGAGTGGGTACCTGTAACAATTTTAAATAATATGCATATGCAATTTTAAATAATATGCATATTCCTATTAGTGGCATATAGAGCTGCTTATTACATTTTAACTCCAAGATTGGCCTGTGTAGATGTTTCAGGAATTGCAGATCTGAGAGAGGAAGTAGGTTTTTAATAGATATATCATCATGTACTGGAAAACCTGTACTATTACCAAGTTTTTCTGGGACTCAATTCAAAATACTTACTATGGAGTAAAACATTCATATAGTTTAGGCCCAAGTTGTTTCCAGGATTTGCCAATTATTAGGATCTTCAGTTGATCCTTCCGTGTATATGTTTAATAGTTCTTTCTCTCTGGTGAGCTCTGTATTATGGAAGAATTTCAAATGAAGCTGAACATAGCCCACCCATTATAAAAAAAAATTAAAGAGAGATTTAAAATCTCTTTGCGTAGGCTCTTTAGACATTTTATGTTGCAAATTTTAATAGATATGACATTGAATTTTAGTTAAGGATATTTAGATACCTATATCAAACAACAGCAAGGTTGAAAAGACAACTGCAAGACAAAATTCAAAAAGACCAAAAAAACTGTTACTCTAATGTTGTTTCTTTTACATTAATAGATCACAATATGAAAGTAAAATGTACTAGAAAACCTCTTAAATAGCTAAATCAATTACTTAAGAAAATTGTGTGGTCCCACATGACTGAATATAGTCAGAGGCTGAATAGTTTTCTAATGTATACTTTTTTTTGCAGTAAACAATGATAAAAGTTCCTTTCCAACTCAGTGATTTGTGAAGCTTATATGCCCTAAAACAATCATCCTAAGCTATGTAATTCTTGTGTACTATACTGAAAAATTATATCATCCAATCTTGCCAAAGAGAATAAAGGAGCCCTTTTCAATTTTTTGTACCTCTTTTTCTTTCTGTATGTAGAATCTAGAGAGCAATTAATTTTGAGGCTGGAATAAATTAGATTGGCAGCTACTTTTGTCATGGATGCACTGCATGCACTGTTGTTAGATGTGCTGCATATTTTCCAGCCTTTTTAATATATAACATGAGTGTCAAACACAAGGCCCATGGGTTGGATCTGGCCTGAGGGGTGCTTTGATCTGGCCTGCAGGTCCACCCTGGAAACAGCAGACTGGCCCACGGTGCCTCTGCCAGCAAAAACAGAGCTTCTGGGGTCTGTTTTTGGCTGTGATGGCCCCCTATAACCCTCTTCCAATGAAAGCCTTGGGAAAGCCATGTGGTCCGTTGCAAAGTGCTCAAATTGTGAATATTTGAACATGGGATGCAACAGTTTTAAGTGTGAAAAATGGTCATAAATCACTTTTTTTCAGTATTGTTGCAGTTTTGACTAGTCACTAAATGAATAGTTGTAATTTGACAACTACTGGTATTGCTTTAGATAAAACATGCCAGAAATTGCCGCAATTTATGTCATTTTGCTGAGGTGATCACACAATTCAATTTTTTGTTCTAAGCATTAAAATATCAGAATGAAAAAATATTGAAATGCCATCAATTTAGTAGGGCACACAGTTCTACTTCATCTTTATTATCTGAGTCCCAGGAGGTAGCAGAACTATTTAAATGGAATTATTTGAGTAATAAATACAGGCAAAAAAACTCCA
>JANHFL010006871.1:111955-133114 GCA_032468155.1 Oxyrhabdium leporinum | reverse complement strand
GACTAGAACTTCCTGTCTCCTGGTGATTGGCCCAAAGTCACCCAGCTGGCTTTTCTGCCTAAGGCGGGACTAGAACTTCCTGTCTCCTGGTGATTGGCCCAAAGTCACCCAGCTGGCTTTTCTGCCTAAGGCGGGACTAGAACTCACCGTCTCCTGGTGATTGGCCCAAAGTCACCCAGATGACTTTTCTGCCTAAGGTGGGACTAGAACTCACCATCTCCTGGTGATTGGCCCAAAGTAATCCAATCAGCTTTTCTGCCTAAGGCGGGACTAGAACTCCCCACCTCCTGGTGATTGGCCCAAAGTCACCCAGCTGGCTTTTCTGCCTAAGGCGGGACTAGAACTCCCCGTCTCCTGGTGATTGGCCCAAAGCCAGCTTTCATGCCTAAAATGGGACTCGAACTCACTGTCTCCTGATGATTGGCCCCAAAATCACCCAGCCGGCTTTAGTGCTTAATGCAGGACTAGATATCACCATTGCCTGATGATTGCCCCAAATCACTCCGCTCTCTTTAGTGTCTAACCCAAGACTAGAACTCACTATCGCCTGGTGGTTTGCCCAAAATCACTCATTTGGTTCTCATGCCTGAGGCGGAACTAGAACTCTCCGTCTCCTAGTGATTGGCCCAAAGTCACCCAGCTGGCATTCATGCTGAAAGCGCCTGGTGCCTTAACCACCCAATCAAACGGGCTCTTGACTTGAAGGCATCTTTGTTTATATATTTATAGGACTTCTCTAGCCCACCTCCTCCTCTAGTCCTCCTCCTCCCCCCGTCCGCCTCCTCTCCTCCTCCTCTGAATATGGATAATTCTGCTCCTTATTCGCCTGGAGAAGGGGCGGCGGATCCCTCCCCAACCTCCCAAGTTCTTCGTCATACGTGTTTAAAAGTCAAATTAAGACGTAAGGAGAGAAGTTAAGGTGTTGGGGTTTTTTTGAGGCTTCACTGAAATCCTGGGGGTGCTTTTGGTGGCACGTCTTCTGCTGAAATCCCTGCAAAGTAGGAGTGTCATTGACAGTCCGTTTTGGCCCTTAACGTTTGAAAGAAAGCTTTTCTTTTAGAAGTCTGCTTTCTTGTAGTTTTTGGAGTTGGTATTTCTAGGCCTTCCTGTGCTAAGAGCATCCCACTTCTTTAAGGAGAATGCTGTTTTGAAGTGGGTATTTGATAACAGTTACGAAATAAGTAACTCAGCTAAAGAATGTGAGAAAATTAATATAGTCAATGAAAATTTATCGTCTCTGTATCTTCTTTAAGGTAATTTAGCATAAAAACAAAGTGTTTTCTGAGTATTCCCATTAATTATTTAGACTCTAAGGGGTTCCCAACCTTTTCTATATCCCACACCCCTAGAACGCTTCTGATATATTCTCTCACCCCTTAAAAAGTAATAATTATATGCAAATAATTATACCTATACACTATAATTTTGAAACTTCTAAACCCAAGTTTTCACACCCCCTGGAATATTGTCTTGCACTCTCAGAAGGTGCGAGCACCTGCGATTGGGAACCCCTGACCTAGAGTGATCACATCCATAAGTTTTAACTATATGTTTTGAGATAACTTTTGCTACAATAACTCGTAGTATATATTTTGTGATTTTTTTAGGTTACTTTATAAGCAATAATTCAATAACACTACAATGTATCTGCTTTCCCAATTTTAGGTGGTGCTGAAAGTGAAAGAGCAGTGTTTTGCCTGAAACTATTTAGAGACTTTGTGGCTGAGGTGAGATTTCTGTCTTTGTGATTTATGAATTCGAACACGTGTTAATTTTGTGTAGAACAAATAAGATATAGTAGCACAGCATTGTATCCTGGTGAGACCTGGGTACAGTGTCAAATTATACCATGACACTCACTGGATAACTTTGAGGCAGCAGAACAGTAAAAATACTATTTTGTTTTACCATTAAAATAGCAACATAGTGGCCAAGGCTGCCACAGTGGTTTCCTTTGTCTCTTGATGTTCTATGATTTGTGTCTTATAAATGAAGAATTCTGGCCTGAATAAGCAGAGAATGTGGTATAAAAATCAATAATAAGACCATCATAATTAATATTTGTCAGAATTATACACAGAAAAATATTTTTCTAGGAGATTTTTAAATATACCATTTGTTAGTTTAATGAATGTTGCAGATTTTTGGATTTTGTCTTACTCTTACACAATGCAACATCAGGGAAGGATAAATCTAATTATAATGACGGCTATAACCAATCACAGCATGCTATGACTAATAAAAGTAGCAGCAAGATCTATCATGCTTCATTGATCTAAAACTAGCAGGCGATTAGTGATAAACATTAATATTTCCATACTGCAACTTCAGTAGCCAGAATAGTTAATGTCTATTAAAGTCCATAGTTTTCTCCTAACAAACACCTGTCAAATAATGAAGGCCTATCAAGATGCTGTTGTGATTACCATAGAAACCACACTAAAATTGTGTGTTGAAAACTGCAGTAGAAGAGAAGGCTGTCTAATCAGAGTAAGGTAGAAGTATTTATGCAATGTTCTGTGTTTAAAAAATTATGAACAATTGTACTTTTTGTTCTGAAACATATTTGTCCTTGGTTAATTTAGTCAGTTTACTACATTATGCAACCTAATTTTGAATTCTTGTCCAGTTGACAGAGGATTTATGACCATATTCTTTTCCACCTTGATTATTTACAAACTGACAGGAACTGAAATTAAATGAATTCCAAGAAGCAAAAATTTTAATATCTATTATTACATTGGTAACATTTTTGAGGATTGATCATGAGAATAATAATGGATCTAGATGCTTTTGGAGAAAACATTCCTCAGGGATAGGTAACCTGGTACCGTTCAGATGTTTTGGAGTACAATAGCTGGTAGAAATGGCTGTGTTTTCCTGAACCAGGTGGAAGCTGTAAATAAAACTTCGGAATCCCTGTTGCTAACCAGCATTTCTGAATGGCTTCAGGACTGTGGTTGTCAAGTAGCCCTGATCACCTTGACAAATGATATAGAATATGCCAGAAAAAGAACCAATTGTAACAATGTTAAGTTTCTCTAGTTTTTTCATGACTTCTGATACAATAAACCATGATATATTTCTTGATCAGGTATGTGATCAAGATACATGGTGATTGTTTTTTCTTATAGGATTTGGTTCCTATGCAATTTTGAAGCATCTATCTTATGGAGACCCATATGTGCTTTTTAACAGGGGCAGTAAGGTTGCCATAGTATTTGTAGTGAGGTCATTGGTAATCAGATAACATTTCATTCTGTCTCAATATTGTGTCAGTACTGCATTGGTATTTGGATTTGATAATAGGTCTGTATAAAGATCACTAACTTGAAATTGAGTTCCCACAAGATTTTTTATAAGTAGGTGGTCTCCAAATTTGATAATCAAATTACAATTATATATGCTGTTATGAACCATAGTTCATTTCAAATGATATATGAAATGTAATTTTGAAGGAATGGTAAATACGTAACTATCTTATTGGGAGTAGTCTAGAGAAAACAAAACCAATAAGGGAAAGGAAATAAAATGCAAAAGAGCCACACAAAAGAGCAATTACAGTTATACTCATAAGTTTACAGAACTTGTGATTCAAATTAAACTTTTAAGCATCACAGAATAACACAATCATTAAACCATAGTAATAAATGAAATAATGAAATAGTCCTTTCAGAGATGTATATGCCCTTGGTTCTTAATATTGCAGCTTTGGCATCAATGAGAGCTTGCAGTTTTTTGTGATAATTGTGAATTGAACTCTTTATTTTCTCCTGTGGTAAAACTGTTCATCCTTCTTGACAAAACTCCTCCAGGTCCTGTGTGTTCTTTGGTTGTCTAGCATAAATGAGCTGCATGTTTGATATCTCACCAAAGTTGTTGAGATCAAGAGACTGTGATGCCCACTGTAGAACCTTCTCTTTGTTTTGCTGCAGCCATTAAAGGGTAAACTTGACCTTATGTTTCAGGTCATTGTCACGTTGGAAAACCCAAGTGTGTCCCGTGTGCAATTGCAGGCTGATTAATGCAAATTTTCCTCCACTGTTTTCTGATATTCTGCATTCATCTTGCCATCAGTTTTGACTAAATTTTCCATGCCACTGTACCTTACACATACATATACACACACCCCAAAAAAATAAACAGTAGAGATCCACCCAAATGCTTCACAGTAAAAATGGTATGCTCCTCTCCAAACAACATTTATACTTATGATCATAAAGTTTGGATTGGTTTCATCACTCCAAATGATTTTGTTCTGCTAATTTTAAGGCTTCTGTAGTTGCTGTCTGTCATTGTGAGTGGACACTCTTGTGGTATTGATGAAGCAAACCGCAATGGCTTTTTTTCTGGCAACTTTACCATGCGGCTCACTTTTGTTCAAGTCTCTCCTTATTGTGCGTGATGAAATAGCCCTACCACATTCTTTAAAAGAAACATGTATTTCAGTAGAAGTTAATTGTGGATTATTATTTTTTGCATCCTGACAAATTTTCCAGGCAGTTGTGTCTGACATCTTTCTTGGTATTAACAGAATCCCTAATTTTCCACTTCTTGATGAGCATTTGAACAGTACTGATTGGCATTTTCAAACATTTGGATATCTTTTTATGTCCTTTTCCTTATCTATAAAGTTGAAACTATTTTCATTCACAGAGCTTTTGACAGTTCTTTTGTTTTCCCCATGGTTCATTAACCAGTGCTGCTCTAGATGAATTGCACAAAGGTTTTTCAAGAACTAAGAAACTTAATGACTATTTATACATAGATGTTAAGTGTTATCAAATAAGGCACTGGTGTGGATACTTATCCTTCATTGCATTCTCAACCTTTGTGAGTCAATTATACCTATAAAACACTGTTATTCACAAAACTGCTCAGTTTAATGTGATAATGTACCATCATCAATCAGCAGTGATTTATTGCAGGAGTGATTTATTGCAGAAATTGTTCAGGCTGAAGAATTTTTTCATTTTTAAAAAAATCCCTGATTAAAAGACAAAATTCTAGTGATAGAAAATTGGCTGTGGTTTTGTTTTGTTTTTTTAATTTTGCCTTTAATCACATATAACCTTCCCAAGCTTTCCTGGAACTGTAGAGTTTCATGGAATACATTTTGAAAAATTCTGCACTTTTCCACTGTGTTAGGAATTAGGAATAGAGAAATATCTGCAAGAGAATATATATATTGTTGTGAGATGATAACGTAACTGATGAAATAGACTATGGTCCATAGAAGTCTATTATATGGTAGTGGTTAGTTTTCTGGTAGCAAGAGAGTTTCTGCTGCTCTGGACAAGTTTGTACTGCTCACAAAAGAGCAGGAATGTCCTTTGGATCCAAGATGGAGTTAGTAGCACCTAACCCCCATCTGCCTCAGAAGTTTGGATTCTTGCAAAGCAAAATTGGGGCAGATGCTGCAGAGAGGAGAAAATTCTTTTCATGAGAAATATTTATATTCAGAATTGTTTATAAATCTTTGCAGCTTTATATTAGAATTTGAAATTGGTCTGGCACAGAATTCTAGCATATGGATACAAACTTGGCATTAAGTCTATAGATTGAAATTGAGCAAAGTATGCTTTTCAATAAATCTAAGTTAGAATGAATTAGCACTAAATGCAACAGAATAGACCTCAAAATGGCTAGAAGAAACACTTTTCAGAACAAATTTTCAGTCACTATATGGACGAGAACAGTCTCAGTTTAATTTTTTTTATGTTTGTAAAAAGTTTTGAAAATGCAGTCAATATGCAGTAAACTTTAAAATTAGCAAACCAAAGAGAAAGGAATAAATTTCTACTAAAAGAATGAAAATTAATGTGCAAAAGCATATACAGATAGTCTTTAACTTACAGTTATAAGTTTAGTGACTGAAGTTATAACAGCACTGAAAAAGAATGACCATTTTTCACATTTATGACCATTGAAGCATCCTTATGGTCATGTGATCAAAAATTTGGGTGCTTGGCAACTGGTTCATATTTATAATGGTTGCAGTTAACAATTCACTTAACAATTGTGGCAAGGAAGGTCGTAAAATGGAGCAAAACTCACTAACAATTGACTTATTTAGCAATAAAAATTTTGGCCTCAATTGTGTTCGTAAGTTGAGGACTACCTGTATATGGAATGATTGCATCCTTTACATAAATATCTACTAACCCGAGATCTATTTTATGCACATGACTGGTGGTACTCATGAGATTTGAATAGTTTCCTCAATGAATTCTGAGTGTTTGCTATCTTGTTTTGTGGTGGTAGTGTTAAAATATTGGCTGCTCTGTAAAATACGAAAATGGCCAAAATATGAATCAGATTTCAATTGGGAACAATAAATAGGAGATTAACAGAGCAAAACTGGATACAGATCACACTGAAAATGGACTAGAGTGCAGTTAGAGATAATTTGTGGTTGCAAGAGCAGCAAAGAAAATTTCCCTGTCAGCACTGTGTTCATTCAGTGGATTATTCAGTTGCATGAGACGTACTTCGCTAGGCTGTTGGTAGAGGGAATTGGGACAACTGCTGGTCCACTGTGATGGCATTCTTTACAGGCAGGCTTACCTATATCTGCTGCTTTAAATTTACAGTATTGAGGAAATCCATATTTCTAGTGTGGATGTAACTATTTTATTTTGAACTCTTCTCAGCTTACAAATTCTGGATATAGTCAGGATATCTCAAGCAGCAAAAGCTGCTACCACCCTTTTCTTTCTTAACTAAATAAACCAGCTTCTCTGCGAGTTTGATTCTATGGAGTAATTGGACGCCTATTTGTTAGTGAGGGGGATTTTCTTTTCCATAAAAACCCCCTCTTCTGAACCTATCCTTGATTTAGTTTTGGGTAATTATCATAATGAGCCAGTCTTCATTACACTATACTATTTTAACCAATGTGATTAAAAAGTTTGTGGCATCACAACTTCAGATGCATCTAAATTATGCTGAATATCTTGAAGGTTAGAATTCTTCGTAGCTTCACATGCCCTGTGGAACAGCACCCCACCCCACCACCCCCGGGATTCTACAGTCTTGATCTTGTTCAGTTGTAAAGCTCTTCCAGAAAGCCTTGAGATACAGTGTAGAAGATTATTCTAATTGTTTAATATTTATATATGGTTATGTAGGGTTACTTGTTTTTGTTACTTTACCCTTTTTATTGTTTTGACCTAGTGTGTTTGCCATGTGGAATTTCTTTGGTGATCAAAAAAGCATTCAAGCAAACAATCTTTTGAAATTTGTTGATATTTGGTATCATTGACCATGGTAAACATGTCTGGTACTTTTGGATCTTAAGAAATCTATATTCCAGTAGTTATTATTTTGGATGACATTTGTCTTGAAGCTGTGCTGGAGAGAATTATTAATCTTTTTTTAATCTGTTGCAAAGGAAATATGTTTGCTTTGAGATCTTCCCATCCAACCAGATGTAGTCTTGTTAAAGAGCTTTCCCAGAACTTCAGTCCTTTGGGTTAAGGATTTACTCTGCTGTCACCAGAAAACTACTTTCAGTGTATGTAGAAAGTTTCAATGATCTCTTTTTGAAAATTCCCCCTATCTGACCTATGGTATCTCAGGTCAGTGTCACTGTGTATCTCTGGTCTGTAATATTTGTCTTGTTAAAGGACCATTTCCCTCTATATTTAATATCTACATAAAATTGCTATAATAAGGAATATTGCCAATTAACAGGCTGGATAAAGACAAATGAGTTCTGATTAATTCCAGACAGTGATGTTTTGGTCAGTAGTAATGAAGTTTGTAGCTTGAGGGTGAATCTTGGTTGTATACTTTTCATGGATATTCTGCTTATGGTAACAAGTGTGTTTGCTTAATTACATTTGGAGTGCCACCTTTGTCCTTTCCAGAAAATTTAACTTCTCTTCTGACAAGAGAATAAATATTATTTGGAATGAGCTTTGCAGAACACAATAAAAATGGTTTGTCCTACTTCTGACTGCCCTTAAAGAGTAGATAAGGCGTTGTCTCAAATATTTAAGTCTGGCACAGAAAAATACTTTGAGCAAAAGTAGTCAGTGGTAGAGTATCACTATGGGATTGATCTAATAAATATATTTTGCATAAGCATTGGTCACCTATCTAACTTTAGATAAATTTTCTTTGCAAAGTCATGCTACGGTAAAAGATGTTAGATTTTAGTATAATAATACAGTATATCTACATCATTGAATATGGAGGAAACTTCTTAAATACTATGCAAATATACGCTTGGAATGAGCTAAGAAGAGGACTTGTTATTTCAAATTAGTGAGTCAGCCTGGAACTCTTCATTAAAGAATATTGACTAAAGGAATAATGAATGATGATACATATTCTTAATGCCAGTGGAAGCTTTTCTAGTCTATTGCCCATTTTTCCATATGGTACAGCATACTCCATATGATGCAATATAAGAAATTCAATGTTTATGTTATCCTTTGGATTTACTGTAACAAAACATTTTTAAAATCTGAGATTGCATTTGCTAAAGTATCAAATTTACTGAGAATCTTGAAGAATTATTTAAAGATTGTTTTATTTACACTGGGTTTTTTATTTAATTAGAAAAGCAACTTATAATAAACTGTCTCTATGCCCATGTCTATTAGGACAGAACTGTTGAACATGGGTGTCTAAAATTGTGTCACTTGCAATGAAACTATATGCACAAACTTTTTTTATTCTTGTTTTTCTTGTACTGTTCTTTATTTTCATCATTACATATTTAAAGATAAATTTAAAAGTTTGTTTAGGCTAAAATGTGGTAGGAAGGAAAGGTAGAAAAAGGCTGCGTTGTGGCTACATAGAGGTAATTGGAAGCTTCCACATCCATTTCAAATGAATTGCATTTTGTCATATCAGAAACCAAAATAAACATTTGTGGTTTATTAAAACAAGCAAACTTCATAAATTATGAATTAACATCAACAATGATGCTGTTTCTTCAAATAACAAAATACTTTTCATCAAATATTTCCACAATTTCTCTCAAATATGTTAGTCATTCTTAGTCTTAATCCTAAACCACTTTGTCTAGTAGTTTGTCTTGCTGACAGTCATTTCAATACAGATTTGTTATCCCAAGTTTTTGACATCCTGTGAAATAGTATAATAGTTACAATGTACAATTGATGTGTTTGTTTGAAAAAAAAACAACACCCTATAGATTAAATAAGGGGGGGGGTTGCCCTAGTTTTTTTTTACCCTTATCATAAAGTGGGCTATCAGATATATTTTTCTATTTTTGAGGAATAATTTTTCAATTATCCTTCTTCTAAAATAACAGCATTAAATGTTAGTGCACTGCCATGCTCCTTCCAAATTTCACAGATAATCATACTATGCCAAAAGTAAGCACTAACAGCATTATGTGTGAATCAACTAATATACTGAAATATAAATATTTTTCAACACTTTTCCTTAAAAGCTCATGACTCCAGAGCTTGTTCAAAAATGCTGAAAGATTTTGTTTACAAATCTTAAATGTTAACAAAACACATTCCTGTATTTATTTAACATACAGCCAACAAAATATATTATGATTTAATGTGATCACCTGGTTTATACAACATGTTAATACAGTGACTGGATTATTACAACATGCTAAATCCCACTTTCTCCTAGACTAGCATATTTTATGAATCCTTTCATAGGAAAAGAATTGCATCAATTGACAATTTTTGAATATACTCTGATTTAAAACTTAACTGATACATAACTTTTACTTTTAGAAAAAGGATACTGATTTATGCTTTTTCCATTTTATTTAGTCGGGATTAAACTAGAGTTTGCATTTATTTATTTATTTATTTATTTATTTATTTATTTATTTATTTATTTATTTATTTTTTATTATGGATAGGTCATATATCATATTAGATTATTTTTCACATGTTCCATTTTTATTTATAAATCATTTATGAGCAAGTGACCTTTAGTTAGACTTTCTGCAGGCTCAGCCATTCTTTTCTCATTAGTTTATTAACCATCAACTGATTACTGGGAACAGAGCAACAATTTCTTCCTTCTAATAGAGGAGCAAAACTTAGAATTTTGATAAGCTGCTCACTTCCCTCCACATTCTAGCCTTATCTTTCTACTAAATGATTTTACTAATCTTCTCACTAGGAACAGGTGAGCTGGGTATTTTTCTGTATAGGTAAACAGGCTGAACTTAATAGCCAAGAACAAACCAATTGTTACAATGGAAGAGAAATAAGATTTGACAACACACATGTAAACACACAACAAAACATGCTGAATAAACCAGATTGTTTTTGAAAAAAAGTATTTTTTACAAAGTATATTTTATATGTGTAAATTAAATCTAATGTTTTATAGTAGAGAACTGATTTGCAGTTCTGTATGTACAATCATTAATATTACAAAACTAGATTGTAAAGGGGGGGCAGTTTTGTAAAAAATCTATCACTAAGAGTAGAATTCACAGATATATGTAACATGAAGTCCATTTATATTTTGTCTTTTGCAAATAATTTCAAACTGTTCTGAAAGTAGGAGATTATTCCTTTTGTTTAATCTTTTCGAAAGAGATGTTATGCATTACATGTATATTCCATTCTATGTATAGAGTATTTAAGATAGTTTAGAGCTAATTTTTGTTGTTTTTGTAGTATTTCATTAACTATAATCAATTTCCTATGAATGACTTGAAAACAGTCTAAACTTGCCCACGTTAGTGAAATTAGTAGCTTTTATTGTTTAGCTAAAACAGAAAAGAACAGGATAACAACAACAAAAAATGCTGCCCAAGATGCATTACCAGAGTGGAAATAATGGAATGGTTCATATTTGAGGAAAGTGACCACTCTCACCTCCACACTCTCAGTTTTTGACATTATGATTAAGGGATGATGTGAAAATGAATACAGGGAAGTTATATAGGGTATATGTGTAAAAAGCATGTTCCTGAAAATATTAAAGAAATTTGGGCTGATGTCTGTGCAACAAGCATGATTTCAATTCCACTAACTACACTCCTTGGAGCACACTTCCCCCTCGGATCTGGCAGATCCTTACCCTCTTAGATTTCCAAAAAGCTCTGAAGATCTGGCTTTTCCCACAAACCTCCAGGTGCTGTGAGGTTGGAACCTAGTGAAGTTCTAAAGTTCTTTTGTGAAGATGTGTTACATTTGGGAACACCTGGAGGTTTGTTGGCTTTGCTCAAGTTTATGCTGTAGAAGATAGAAAGCTACACAAATGTTTTAAGTAAATAATTCAAAGAAACAAGAGGTAATAAGACGAGAGAAGAAAGCTGCAGCTTTATCGTTATGTTCCTGGAGTTTGCTTTCTCAGTGTGTTTTCTATCTCTCTTCAGTTATTAGCTTTAGCATTCACAAACATCAATTCATGACTTATTTTGCCATCTTAAATTTAGCACACTGTAGAGAGTAAAAATGACAAAAATTATGAAAAAAGTCAGAAAAAATTGATTGACTGTTTCATTATACAGATTATAAATTGCAGACATTTAAAGTAAACAAGAAAATAATTAAACCCCAGTAAGATGGCACAGGTTTACAGATAATTTACCCATTGATAAATGGATATTATGTTTACCTTTTCTTTGCAAGCAGCCTAGCTTCAAAGGCTCAGGTTAGAGCACAGGTAAATATATTCGGTTGGGAGAGAGAAGTGGAATAAGGAAAATAATGTTTATGGCTAGCAAAAAGTAATCATTAAATTGAAATGCTAAATACTTATCTTCAATTTCTCCTCTTGAATTGAATGTCTAAAATGTTGGGCTTCACTTAGCTTGCTACATTCCAAAACATGAAGCAAATGATAAAATATGTTTAACTAAAACCCTTTTTTAAAAAAATCTAAGATACTGTCTCTTTGTATTTATTGGTTTGGTTCACTTACAAAGCTAAGCATGATCTTTAAAAAAAATCATGACTTTTTTTAACAAGTCATTATGACTTGGCCCACACATAATGTGAAGCCATAAGAGCTGAAATGGTATAGTACAGTAAACTAGGACAAATTACATTATGGTTTATATGTATGTGTAAAACAATCCATAAAAGCAGTAGAAGGGGATATACTTTTGTTAGGATAGCCACATTGTATACATTGTAGGGGGTCAATTGTGGGTTTTTTTTAAAAAATAAAGATCCAGTTCAAGTTTTAAATAGTTTCATTTTTATTTAATTGCATTAATTGCAGTAATATAGAAAATGAGATTTGCCTGGGATAATTATATTGGGTGAAAAATAGATTTTTGTTCATGATTTTTGTACTCCTAATTAATAAAGACAGAGTAAATGATGCAGAATAAAATGTTTAAATTATAAAGTTCCTAAATACATGTGATACCAGTGGCTGAAAGCATCGGATAGGGTATTTTATTACTCTATTCTTATTGACTCAAAGGCTGAAAAGGCATATATTTTTTCTGCCCTAATTTATTCTCTTTATTTGATAATTAACCATTCTGTATTTTCTGAAACATAACTGCAAGTCCATACTTGTAGACAGAAATTTTGTTCTGCAGTGGACCTTTTGATTCCCCTTTTTCAGACCCTCAGGATTGGTACCAGAAAGTTTTCCATCTCTGAATTAAATTTGCAGAGTATACAAAGGACTGAGAGAAGGGAAAACCTCTCCTGATTCGGTTTGATAAAAAGAGTTGATTTCTACAATACTGTACATATGGGTAAATGTATAAAGATGTAGAAATCTCAATTTCAGAATAGGAGTCAATTCCAATTAAAGCAGCTTGTTGTGTCTTAATTGAAGCTTATATTCCTAATCTTAACAACTCTTGGCATCTAATAAAGTTTCTGAGTTGAACTTTTCAAAGCTTCCTATGTTGCATATCATGTTGCAGGAGAAAAATCAGGAGACTGATTTTTCAAATGATTTTAGTCATGTCTTGTGATAAATCAGAGCCTACTTTTTTAGTTCTATGAAGGCTTGTCTAATATATTTATTCATAGTTATTAAGTTAAGCCTAACGTATGAGGCAGTAGTGATGTTTGGACCTGACTTTTGCTCAGATTTACTCTAAAAGATGGGTTTGCTACTAATGCAGTGTTCATTTCCTGGTTGTTCAGATTGCATCGAAGTGAGGAAAACTGTTTCGATTAAGGGTGCTGATGTATTTAACTATTACTCTGATCCTTAATGTTCATATAGACTAAATATAAAATTGAACTGGGTCAGTCATTAAACTTTTTTCTATCCTGTTTGGTATGGAATTTGAACAGAGGGATTTATTTATAAACATTTAATCTGTTAATTGTAATTGAAAACTGATGTAAGTTTCCAAATAACACACTGAAAGCAAGTTTTGTTCTTCTTGAGTTTTTAATTAAGAAAGCTAATGTAGCACTTGGCAGCTGGCAACAGCTTACTTTATGCACTGAATTTAACTACAGGAAACAGTTTTTAACTCTTTCAGATTTTTCTTTTTTTTTACCCGCTCATTGAATAATAGAGAAAGTAATCTCCAAAGCCAACTGTGGAAACATATTTTAGACAGTTAAAGATACTTTTCTTTATTATTAATTATTTGGGATATGTATATGGCAACCCAATTCATACACTGACAGGCATACAAAAATCATTAAACAAAAATATAAAAGATAAATAACATATACCATTAAAACAAATAAGCAAACAATTATAAGAATTAAATATGCTAGATCTCATTAATTGGGAATTCTGCTCATCATAAGCCAAGTATCCAGGTAAAGAGCCAAGTCCTAACACTCTTTCTCAAGGCCTGTAGTGTCAGGGCCAACTATAACTATGACTGTTTAATAAGAATTGATTGCAGCTACTAGGATACTAGAAAATCTTGTATTCTGGGAACTCTAAAACACTCACTTTTCTCTCTGGCTCTTCTAGAGGTAGTCCAACAGTTTTCCAGAAATCCTCTGGGACATACTGTTTCCTGTTTCAGAAATGCTGGAAAATTGCTGACCAGTGCAAATAACCAGATCAGCATAAATAGAGAAAAACAGAACATTCCAGAGTTTCCCAGAATGTTCTATCCTTAGAATGGAACACTTTGCACATCCTTACCAATTAACTTGCTGTAATGAGAGCCACTTCTGAATTAAAATCTACTCATTTCAAAAAAATGCAAGCTACGTGAAACATCTATTCATGGGACTTATTTTACTCCCCAATATTAAATATATATTTCTTTAACACAAAATATACTACTTAAAATATTTTTAAAACATATGTCACTGGAAAAGTCTAGGAATTAAGATTTAGTCCTCACTTAATAACGCTAATTTGGACTGGAAACTTTTTTTAAGTAATACGTTGTAAGTTGAAAAACCACGTTACTGTGCTGTTTAGTAATGGCAATTCCCACAATCTAAGTTACCATCATTCAGTGAGAACCTCATGTGACTGCAATTTCTAACTTCCTACCAGCTTCCTGGTGACTTTGCTTGTTGGAAGTCTACAGGGAATGTTGCAAAGCGTGATCACATGACTATAGGATGCTGTAGTGGCCACATGTATGAGGACCTCTCATAAGTAGTACTTGTTCAGTACCATTGTAGATTTGAATGACTGGTGAACCAGAGGCCCTTAAACAAAGACCATCTCTAATAATATTCTGACAGCAATGTTATTGCCTCTGACCAAGTTCCTAGGCAAGCAGTATTCTTGGAAATTGATGTTGCCTAAGTATTTTCAAATTTTACAAAAGTAAAATTTGATGAAATGCATATCTTTTTTAAGCTTCTCAAATAAATTGAGAGTTCTACTTTGGAAGTTCTTACTCTCCAGGGTCTTTATGTCCCTAATAAGGCTTCTAAGGCAGCAAATAAATACATTGGAGGAACTGGGGAGATAACTTCTATCTTATTTGCCCCTTTAAAAGCCCCCTGAGCTTCATGACAAGTCTTTTTCTCAAGGTTATAGGATGGGAAGGGGAAGGAAATAAAAGGCTGCACAAAGAGGATCTTTAAAGAATCAAATGTATTGTCTCATGAACAGATTATGTCTGCTTACAAAATAGCTATATTGGACGGAGGCAATAAAAATAATAAATTCTGCGTTAGATTAAAGCAAGTCAGTATTGTACACTGAAGTAATCATGTTGGATTGCTTAAAGGAAGTTAGTTGTATTCCAGGTTACTGTTTTGAATCTGGTACTCTTCTACATTTTTGTGAATGAGTTGTGAAACTATGGAGGGCAGTCTGCAACTGCAAGCCTCATGCAATTCTTGTACAGATGGATTTTAGCTGTGAACTCACCCCAAGTTAGTGACAGTATTCCCCTATGTTTTGAGTCACAAAATAAGTTGTATACACTTTATAACATCCCCTGGGCAACTCTGATAGCCACCCATGCCCTACTTACTTCTCAGCTCCATTACTACATGGGGCTGTCCTTGAAAACCACTTGGAAGTTGGGTTATGGTTGGATCACTTCTATTGAGGGAGCAGCATTCCTAGATAGACCACGTATAAAGTATCTTTGGATTGATAACCTGAGTGGTTCCGTGTCTTAAATAAACAGTATCTCTTTAAAAGAATTGAAAAGGCTTTGAACTGTATTTGTTCAAAAGAAAAGGATTTAAGCAAAGTACAAAGTTGCGGGGGGGAACAATGCGCACAAGGAAACAGAAAGGGCAAAGGGATTGTGATTCAGTGTACTATAGTAAATATATCTGTTAAGCAACATGGCTATTCAAATATTTCTAAGACTGAAATCATTTGACTTACTTAAAACATAAAGGATTGATGAGGTACATGTAAATAATACTTGCAATGCCACTTTAGGTTTATGTTTATTATATCATATTTTTTATTTATATTTACACTTACACACAGATGCATATTCTATTTTGAGCACAACCATTGCAACTGAAGGGAAGCCAACTAAATTTTATCTGGCTGCAGTAGAGCCTTCTGGACGAATGGGATGGGTAAATAAAAAGATAGATTGATATGATCATGCTGTTTTTATTTATAGCATGACCTCAGACTTAAGACTCAATTTGGATTAGCTCACTTGAATTTCCAATCTGTCCTTTGTATAGTGAATGAATTATCTGCAGGAATAGGAAATAATATTTAATATTTTTGGTATGGCAAAGAATCAGAAATGGCTGTAACATCATCAGACATGCCCATTATTTCCTTTCTATTTCCTTATGCTGTTAAAAATACAGTATAGAAAGATAGTGATACAATGCTGTAGATTGAAGTAGAACAACATCTGCAGTGTTTCAACTAGGGAGAAGATGGCAAGGATCCAAGAAATCAGTGTTGTGTATATACAAAAAGAATTGAGAAGAGTTTTGAGAGGGTGGATTGTAAAAAAACCTATTATGTTAGAAAGGCCAAAGAAACAACTGGGTCAAATGGTAGAACTCTGTGTATAACGGTAGCATTATGTGATTTCCAGTTGTTTGACAGCAACAGAACTACACTCAGTTAATCTGAAATTTCAGGTAGACTTTTTTTAGAGGGGATTTGTGAAGTCTGTTCTGTTCTGGACCCAAAACACATGCTCTAGTTCAGTATTCTTTAATTCCATATATGTATTTTGCACCAGACTACAATGCATATTGGGTTCCAAAAAATCAAACTAGATTCTAGTCTGCAGTCTTAGATTTCATTGTTGTATTTAAACCTAGAACAAGAAATGACTTGATAGATGCAGTTTAATTTATATTTAGTGAGGACCACAGAAAGTTTCTGGATGGAGGAAATAGCAATAGAAAGTTAACTTTCAGTAATTTTACTATCATTTTCCTTGTCTCCTTTATTCAGTGAAATATCTTAAGTTTAAAAAAACTCTTACATGTTTTAATAATCAATTTGTTTTTTTCTCACAGCTATGGCAGCCATTCGGAAAAAACTGGTTATAGTTGGTGATGGTGCCTGTGGCAAGACATGTCTGCTGATTGTATTTAGTAAAGACCAGTTTCCTGAAGTTTATGTTCCTACAGTATTTGAAAACTATGTAGCAGATATTGAAGTTGATGGAAAGCAGGTAAGTTTTTCTGCCACTGTCAATTTGTTTAAAAAACTTTATAGACTAACATACATGAACTGAAGTTTCATGCCGTATGTTAGATCCAGAATGCTGTTCTCACAATGGTAAAATCTCTTCCATTCAACATACGGTCCTGCTGAAGATAGGAAGGTGAGATGTGACTCCGGGAGATGCTCTGCTTTAGCATCATCTCTGAAAGCTTGAAATGGCATTGAGTAGATCTTTGTAGATTTTGAAATTATATTTTTGCTGTACAGAAGCTTTTGCAATTGCCCATAAAAAAAAAACAAAGTGGAAATTAACCCATAATTTAATATAGGCTTTATTTCTTATAAATAATTTGCAAATTGGAACAGGCCTGAATGTTCAGAATTATTTAAACTTACTTATGTTATGCTATTAATATCTATAAACAGTCACATTTAGTAATAATAAACACACTAAACATTTGAAGATGTAAATGGATTTTAACAATTTGTTTCAACAAGCCAGCCAGGAACCTGAAGCATCCTTTCAGGTCATCAAAAACAAGGAATTACAGGTAGTCCTCAGCTTAGAACTACAATTGAGCCCAAAATTTATGTTGCTAAGTAAGAAATTTGTTAAGTCTTGCTCCATTTTCTGACTTTTCTTGCCACATTTGTTAAGTGAATCACTGCAGTTGTTAAATTAATAAGCCACTTGCTAAGTGCATCTGGTTTCCCCGTTGATTTTGCTTGTCAGAAGGTTGCAAAAGGGGATCGCATGACACAGGGAGACTGCATCCATCATAAATGTGAGTCAGTGATCAAGCATCCAAATTGTAAATCACGTGACCGTGAGGATGTTGCATTGGTCATAAGTCACTTTTTTCAGTGCCGTTTGAACAGTCACTAAGTGAGCTGTTGTAAGTCAAGGATTACCTGTACTCCCATAGCTTTGTCATCACAACTGAAGATCATACATAGCACAGGATGCCTATATGGATGTGAAGAAGTGGCAGCCTATGAAATGAATCTTGACTAGCTAGGTTTTGTCAAAGTACTTTTTTCCTTTTCCAGTATGAATATTCTTATTATTCCTGTAGGTGGAGCTGGCCTTATGGGATACAGCTGGACAAGAAGACTATGATCGACTTAGGCCACTTTCATATCCAGACACCGATGTTATACTAATGTGTTTTTCAATTGATAGTCCAGATAGTTTAGGTAAGTAAATAAAATTGAAACACATGCCATATTCTGTAAATTACTGTACAAGGTAGCCCTTGTTGAACATTGATTTCTTCAGTGACTGTTCAAAGTTACAATGGCACTGAATGAGGGAGATTTACAATAAGTCCTTGTAGTTTTATTTATTTATTTATACTTAAATTTATATACCGCCCCATTCCGAGGACTCGGGGCGGTTCACATAAAAAATATAAAAATATAAAATTCCTTTAAAACCCCGTTTTTAAAACTAACCCCTAAAAATTTAAAACCCATTTAAAAACCCCTCAGTCAGGAAAGGCTTGTCGGAAGAGTAAGGTCTTCAGCTCCCGGCGAAAGGTCTTCAAATTCGGGAGCCTCGGATCAATATGCAACGTATTATATAAAAATATGAGGTTAATATGCAAATAAGCATACCAAATAGATTTCTTTAAAACATACTATATTTTCATACTGGATTGAGAAGTCCCTAAGGAACAAATATTTCTAAATCTCATATAAACATGTAACATAAGCATGTGTTAGAAGGGACATTAGAGCGTAGTCATTTAATTTTTCAAATACAGGTAGTCCTCGACTTACAACAGTTCACTTAGTGACCGTTTGAAGTTACAATGGCACTGAAAAAAAGTGACTTTTGATTATTTTTCACACTTATGACTATTGCAGCATCCCCATGGTCACGTGATTTACATTCAGATGCTTGACAACTGACTCATATTTATGACGGTTGCAGTGTCCCGGGGTCATGTGATCAGCTTTTGCAATCTTCTGACAAGCAAAGTCAATGGGGAGGCCAGATTCACTTAACAACTTGGTTACTAATTTAACAACTGCAGTAATTCACATAACAAATGTGGCAAGAAAAGTCAAAAAATGGGGGAAAAACTCAACAAATTTCTCACTTAGCAACATAAAGTTTGGGTCCAATTGTAGTCTTAAGTTGAGGACTACCTATACCTAAGGAAATGGTACAGGTAGTCCTCAATGTGCGACCACAACTGGCCACGGAAATTCTGTTACTAAGCGATAAGAGGTTAAATATGTTGCATCCAAGCTTACAGCCTTTTTTTGCTGTGGTCATTAAGCAAATCACCATAGTTGTTAAGTGAAACACACAGTTGTTAAGCAAATCTGGTTTTCCCCATTGCCTGTCGGAAGCCAGTTGGGAACTTTGCAAATGATGATCACACGACCCTGGGATGCTGCAACCATCATAAATACAGGTCAGTTGTCAAGCACCCAAATTTTGATCACGTGACCATGGGGATGCTGCAGTGGTCGTAAGAGTGAGGATCACTCATAAATCACTTTTTTTACTGCTGTTGCAACTTCGGTCACTAAAGAAATGGTCGCAAGTCGAGAACTGCCAGTATGTCTCACTAATGGATTCAGCAACTAATTGTATCTCATTCAATAATGGAAATCCGTAATTTATGGTTTAACATTTTCTTTTATATTCATTCTCAAAACAGATTTATATTTTAGAAAAATGTTACTATTTTGTGGACTACTCATGTCATTGAATGCTACACATGTAAGAAATAGAAATAATTATCTTATTATTACAAATAAATTAATGTCTTAGGCTGAAAATTGCCATGATGTTTATTTCCCATCCTATGAACCACTGTTTCTGGCGGCTCCTCTTAAATTCAGTGGAATTGCGGTGTACATAGGATCAAAATAGAAGCAAAGATTCCTATTTTTCCTCTCCCTCTCCCTCTCCCTCTCTCTCTCTCTCTCTCAATATAAATATATACACATATACATATACACATACAACACACACACACACACACACACACACTTCATACTGAAATAAATGTAATTTTGTTTGGAGTTGCGAGAAGAATCTGGAGCACTGTCCTCGTCGGATAACAAAAGAAAGCACATACCAAACTTCACTCTAAAGAACAAAACCATCAAACAATCTTTGGAGCCTGAAAATCTCATAACAATGGGATCTGCACAGTGGACTACTACCTGGGGAGAAGAGAGAACTCAAGAAATGTGTGTATTGTATAAAGATGAATGGTTATTATATTGAAGATCTGACCTACTTTCTTTGCTAAAGGACAACACTGTCTTCTGTTTTCTTCTTTCTTTTTGTTGAGGCAAAACAAAAAGAAGGACATCTAAGGTTGCTGAATAAATATTTGAAAGAAAAGCTGGGCCGGAAGGCATACATTCTGCCTTCCTGTAATCTTATACAAAGTCACCAAGAAAAAGAAGTTGGGATGAAAAAGCTTATTCTACCAACGTAAATTGCCAGCATAAGCTTCTGTGCTGGATCAGGCTGGTAGGACAGTTAGGAATAGATCTATATTACTAATCAGGTACAATTTGACACTAGATGTCTCCATTTACATATAGAATGATATGTTAACCTCCATATATGTTCAGGGAATTCCAAAGTTGGAACATTATTTCAAGTTCAAAATTTCAATAGCGTTTTTACTTCTTTCAAACTTAAGCAATATGTTTTTTAAAATTCAACTATCTTTCATTTCTCTTTTACCAAATAAGTAAATTACAAAATGTCTGCCCACCCCTCCAGCTAGACCAGGGCTGTCAAACTCCCGGCCTGCGGGCCAGATGCATCACGTGTTGGCCACACCCATGCCCAGTTTAGTGAAGGGGGAAAAAGTCCCAATATGTCACGTAATGCCGCTGTAACGACGTTAGTTTGACACCCCTGATCTAGATGAAGGTAGCATTAGAGGTTTTGATACACTATCCCCAAACCATCACCATATCACCAGCTATTCATTCCTCTTGCAGAGTTGTTTTTTTTCAGCCATTTTCTTGCCACATCAGAGAATTATAATCTGGGTTCAAAGGAGTGAGTGCTTTTTTTTTGCTCTATGCCTGGACTCACTGAAATCCTTTCTTAGTTTAATTGATAGCTACTAGGATGAATCGGATGTCAAGACTCTCTCCTTCCCTCCCTCCCTCCATCCTCCCTCC
>JANHFL010006871.1:84502-110132 GCA_032468155.1 Oxyrhabdium leporinum | reverse complement strand
AGATATACACACACACACACACATATATATATATATAAAGAAATCCCTTGCCTTCATATTAATTAGCTTTTTTTTTAAATAGGAACCAGTCAAACCTGAAGAAGGTAGAGATATGGCAAATCGCATTGGTGCTTTTGGATACATGGAATGCAGTGCAAAGACCAAAGACGGTGTGAGGGAAGTTTTTGAAATGGCTACTAGAGCTGCTTTACAAGCCCGACGTGGCAAGAAAAAATCTGGGTGCCTTCTGTTGTAAGCACAGCCAAGGGAAGATGGCTGAAGCAGTGCCCTGCACTCAATGAATTTTTGAAGTGCTGTTTATTAATCTTAGTGTATGATTACCAGCCTTTTTCATTTATCTATAATTTACTTAAGAGATTTAAAATTGAGTCTTGCTACCAGTATTTAGAAGCCAACCATGATTTTTTTATAATGGTCTGCATCAAATACATCTGTGCACATAAGGGTTAACTTCAACATTCCTTTAACAAAACTTTTTTCTGCATTGGCAGGGTATGCCATGCAGAATATGCCAGGCACTAATTCAAGACAATTCTCTAACTTCTTGCTTTTTTTTTACAAATGGGAAAAAGCTGGCAACACTGAGAATTGGGCTGTAACTACTCCATAACTAACATGTTCTAGCCTATTCAGGTACAGCACACATAGCTGTGGAAAGTTCCTGAATAAGTTCAGTGTTTTCACTTTAAAAGAAGGATTTTTTTCTCCTCCTTCTGTTTGAAAACTCTGAAGCATAAGATAATATTTGGAAAATTATTTCTCTGAAACATCAAAATTCCCACCCAGCTATGAAGTGACAGTTCTGTGATTTCATGTTAGTTACCTTATAGTTACTATGTAATTAGTGCCACTTTGTGTGTTACCAAAAATAAATCTATATGCCCCAGTTAGATGTAGTATTTTTTGTATAATTGGATTTCCTAATACTGTTGCTTGTAACTTCTGCGTAAAGTGTTCTGGGTTTTTTTAAGAGTGTACTTTCAAATAAAGTCAAATGAAGAATGGTGCCCTTCCCACATTTGTAACTATCCAGGTCATTTGTATGACTTAAACACACCCAGAAAAGTTATCTTTAATACCTCCTTCAGGAGTAGGGGAAAGGCCATTATTTTTACATTAAAGGTCACTGAATGTTCCAGAAGCTTTAAGTTAACCCCTGCTGAATCTGGTTCCAGTCTGAACATAAACTTTTGCTTATCATCTGCTGGCCAAATTCCCATCCTGTGAATGTCCTGCTGTTCTGCAGCAAACTAAACTCTTCTCTATTTCTTGTTTCCAACAACTAATAGAATAAAGGCAGTTTTCTAAGCTCCCTGTATTGTGGTTGTTTATATTTCTCACTCTTGTTCTGCAAATATAAATCTTGACATATAGTTTGAATTATCTGATCCAAAAGAAAATATAAAGAAAACCGGAATGTTTCCATATTAGCATATTTCCTAGTAATGCTGTATCCACACAGCCATAATAACACTTTTGCTTCTGAATATCTGTTAGCTATTCTTGCGCCTAAAGGCAGAGGTGAATATCAGCACTTAGTAATCCTCAGGTTGCTACCTAAGTGACACAGGAGAGCAGCTCCTTTCTTTCAGGGAAGATTTATACTTCGATTGGCATATTAAGCATGCATAAACGAAATATTTTAACTACATGGAATTTCTACAACGTCATTAATCATACATCAAAAAAAGTTACAGTACAGGTAGTCCTCAACACAACAGTTCATTTAGTGACCATTCAAGTTATAATAGCACTGAAAAAAGTAAGTTACGGCCATTTTTTAAACTCATAACCATTGGAACATCCCCGTACTGACTCATATTTATGACAACTGCAATGCCTTGGGGCCATGTCATCACCTTTTGTAACATTCTGACAAGCAAAGTTAATAGGGAAACCAGATTCACTTAACTACCATGTTATTAACAACTGCAGTGATTCACTTAACTATGGCAAGAAAGGTTGTAAAATGGGGCATAATACACTTAACAAATGTCTCACTTAGCAACAGAAATTTTTGGCTCAATTCTGATTGTAAGTCGAAGACTAATACTATAGATACACAGTTTGTCAATGTGCATTTTTGTATATGGATATAAGAGTTAATGTAACATACATGTACATAAAAGTAATATTAAATCTTGGTAGTTAAGAATTCTATGTAGCAGAGATGCCCAGATATCTGGCAGGCTGCATATACTGTTTTTAATATACTGTATATCATTAAAATTAACAGTAAGCCCATATACTGTTAAATCCATAGCTTCAGATCACATTGCTGAAAGATTTTTCTAAACTTCCAGCTTCCACCACCATATTGCAACCAGTGACGGGGAGGGGGAACAACAGCAAATTAAAAGTGTCTCTTTGACAATTTGTTTTTCTTTGTATAAATTTAACAAAGCATTCTTGATTGTAGTATATCCTGGTACAGAAGAAAGTTGCCTAACTGGCTAAACTACTCTTTTCTCCTTCCCTTTTATGGTAAAAGAATTAATCTTTGCAGAAAAGGGAGAGAAGTTTGGATTTACAGAAGTTAATATATGTATCCATTTGTGATCAGTTTTTGTTATTGTTTATACACACACACACAGAAGTTAACATCTAAAATCTAAAAATTCATTTGCAAAGAAATATTTTGCCTCTTGTGTTTCCATTTATGTCATTATATACTTACTATATTTTATATTCCCACACTATGTGGAGTTATGGAAGTATATAGTAATGGTAAAATTTAAAAATCGCACACTAGTATATAGCAAAAATCAGTAACCAATAAAACTATAGCTTCATCTTCTTATTAAAGGTAATACTAACAATCACATCTCGTTCTATTTTCATAGCTTTTCTGAAACTCAACATAAAACTTAATTTCTCACTCTGCCCCAATCTCTCATGAGGACGGAACCCTCGGCATACCCATATCAAGAGGTAGGGTCCACTTGAAGTACATGTATAGTGCCTAATCATAAAATACTTTAAAGGTCAGAAACAACACTTTGAACTGTCCCCGTAGATAGTGCTGCATTCACTAGTGTTTGTGTATTGTGATTTGCTAACATAGCTGCTGCATTTTAAAGCAATTGCAGTTTTTGAGTAGTATTCAAAGGCAATTCCAAGCAGAGCGCATTGCAGTAATTCACCAGAAAATGACAAGCTTATGAATCTGGCCAGGATCTCCTTCAAGAAGGGCCACAACTGGAACACCAGCTGAAACTGATTGGTGTCCCTAGCTACATCTTCAGCCTGCCTATCTAGTAGCAGCTGTGAACTAAGGGGACCTGAAATTGCTGATCCATTCCTTCAGGAAAAATGCTGCTTCATCCAATGCAACCACTGGAACAATTCCAGTGATAAATCCTGGGATTCACTTCAACTTGTTTACTCCAACCAGATTTGTATACCGTAGTCTTCTGATAACTGCCTTAGCCCCAAATAATCTACATCTAAAAGTCATCAACAAATTGATATTTCCCTCCAAATTGACAGATCTCTCCCAGAGATTTCATATAAATGCTGAACACTAGGGAAGAAAAACAATCCTCTGGCACCCCACACTGAAATAGCTAACAGACGCATTCTAACCATGGCAGACTCCCAGCAATACTAGCAGCCAAGGAGGATAGATTGATCAATGGTACAGCATGCCATTGTGATCTAAGAGGATAGGAGAGATACACACCCTCCACTGAATTCTCAAGTTAATCAAAAGTGTGACCAATGCAGTTTTTACCCTATGCCCATGTCTAAATTCTGACTAAAAAGAATCAGATAATCCACTGCCAGAGCCAGACTCCTACGGAAGGATACGAGGTTGGAATAGTCCTTATCATAGAGAGTACGGAAGGATACGAGGTGGGAGTAGTCCTTATCATAGAGAGTAGGATGTTCCAAAAGATGGCACTGTTGTCAGAGAAGGCTCTTCTGGATCCCGATCATTGGAGTTAATTTAAAACACCTAGTTCACATATGTCAAACATGTTTGCTAACCATGGCTTAAATAACCTACAATGGGCTAGATTCACACAACACAGCCATAGTTTGCAAACCGGAAAAACTATTTGTCTACAAACATCTTAAAAGAAAGACATTAAGCATGTATGAACCCTTGGATACTATTCACCTAAAGTTGCTCTTTGGAGACCAGCAAAAATCTGCTTTATGCCTTCTAACATTAGTATTTTTAATTTGCCATTTCTTCAAACACAATCCTAAAATAACATTATGCCTCAGCAGTGATGCCAAGGAGACTTACAACATGATTACTGGGTAAGAAAAGTTTCCATTTCAGTGAGTGACTCATTAATCCTGTTTCTCCTGCACTGATGAGAGGTGGGGTGCTACTGGAGAGGGAAACAGAATGATTTACCATAATTACAATCAATAACCTATCCAACAAAGTTAGTAAAGCAGTTCTCTAGCATACCATTTGAGCAAGAAAATGATGTGTGTTTATTCTTATTTGCCAGATTTGCAATATTGGGTCATTTTTAGTCTCTCCTTACCTGTAGGAGAAGTGGCAGCTAGTAAGTTTCAGTTATTCCTCCTTGGGGGGGGGAGGTTTCCATGTTTTTCAATTAAAAAAAAACTCCCAGAAGACTTGATCAAGAAGCAAAGCTCTACAGTAGTGATAGAAAATTGGCTGTCTGAGTAGTCTTGTTCTGGCAGTGAACCCCATCAAGTTCTCATGAGACTCTAGGGATCTGCAAGCCCAGTTTGAAAAACTCTGAGAGGAGCAGCTCAATGCCCAATTATGGCAATCTCCGCTTCCTCTTTTTTGGGGCTGTCTCTGTTTTGGCATCTTTTCCATATGTTTATAATTCTCATCATTTGGGGAAATGGATTATTGGAAGAGAAGCAGAAGAAACAAGCAGAGTCCTGAAGTCTTACCCATCCTGGTCCTACTGCATCATCTCGATTAGCGGATGTTTTCTTCCAGTTGTTGGTGTGTTGAAAGGAGATAACAGCAAAGCTGGAGGAGAAAAACAATAATTATGGCATTCATCAGAGACACAGCATCTGAGCATGAATTGGAACAATGCCCTTAGAGACTGACAATAGGGACAATGGATTTTCTGCCAGCTTTATTTTCTGACAATTCAAGGATGGATGGTTAGCATTTTTACAAAGTGCAGAAAGACCCTTAGCTTAGAAGGTGGAATAAAGTCCATTTCCCATTGCCAGACCTTACTAAAACAAACACACACAAAAATCTCTGCGTTAAAAAATCTCTTTGCGTTTCCAATTTCAAAGCTACATTTGAGAATTTAATTTAACTACTTTTCCCAGTTTAAATTCCTCATAAAACTGTTTGAAACGTATCCTATAATTTGTCAACCAGTGTCACAAACCAGAAAATAGACCCATTTAGAACCCCTGGCAAATCCTCTTTTCTAAGAATTCCCAGTAAAAGAAAAGTAAAGGACAGGCTCAATTTTCTGACATGCCCAGACATGGTTAATTGGGGAGTTCTTGCCTTTTTATCAAGGGATCTCTTCTTTCAACCCAGCTCTAGGAAAATTAGAAAGGAAACTGACACATGTTCAGGGTTCATAGACCCCTGTGTTTCAGTGGTCACGGGCAGACCCTACTTGATCATTTCAAGTGATCCCATTCCCCCCCGCCTTCCTTTTCTGGAGCACGATTCCATTTCCCCCCAATTCTCCATCCTCCCACCATATCTCACTTCCCCAACTCCAATTCCCATTTACCCCCCTTTCTTTTCTGGAGCACTATTCTTAGTTTTATACAGTGTGGAATGTAACTAAAAACCAGTCTCTTTGAGGACATTAGTTTCTCCAAAGAACATGTTCCATTTCCAAAGTCTTGAATATAGCCCAACAAAACAGCAATTAAGAGGTTAAGAAAACAGACTTCACCAGATGTTGGTGAAATGATAAAGTGAATGTATTTTCCACTGCTTTAGTCATTATATTGTGGGAGGGTCTTTAAGGGGAATCAAAAACTCCCTCTGTTTAGACCAGGGTTGTCCAACCTTGGCAACTTAAAGACTTGTGGACTTCAACTCCCAGAATTTTCCAGCCAGACATTCTGGCTAGGCAATTCTGGAACTTGAAGTTCACAAGTCTTAAAGTTGCTAAAATTGGATATTCAGGTTTAGACTTTTCAGCACAGGATCAACCTATCAGCTCCTTTACTGGGTACTGTTGTGTGCCTTACCAAAGGAACCAGGAAGATGGAGCAAGAATTATGCAGGAAGTGCTCCACATAGTTTATGAAAACTTAAACCACAGGTGGATAAACTGTTCCCAGGACACTACTTGCTAGTATTGGCACAGTTTCAAAAATATTTGGCACATAGTCAAATAGATACCTTGCAGTTTTCTTATTATTTCAGCTCTTAAAGAGAAGGACAAATATTTTCAGTAAAAGGGAAGTACAAACAGGCGTATCAATACTTTTTAACTGGGAGTTCACAACTGACTTTTGGGCAATTATTTCAACAGTGGTTAGATTGCAGTAAGAGACATTTTGTGGTACAAGAGAAAATTACATTAACAAAAATTTTCACTAACGTTCCATTTGTGCATCAATCCTTTAAAAATATCAGCTAAATTAATTACCATCCCTGTGCCTTCCCTAGAGCTACCAGACCAGAAAACAAGATTCTGGACTGTTACTAGACAGCAGAAAAAATACCCATTTACACCATGGAGGGTCTGTCTAAATTTAGTAGCCCTAACCTTCCAACACACTAATAAAATACAGCTCTGTATCCTGTAGCAGGACTTATCTGGTATTTCAGCGCTGTTACTGGCACTTTTGAAACCCACAAATTACCCCTTTTAAAATTAAAGCTACTAGCAGCAAAACAGTTATCAGGAGGAAGCTAAAAACACTGTTTGTTTCAGAAACATGTATTGGTAGGCAAATGACACTGCAGAAAGTATTCTATGGTTACAAGTACAACATTGGAAACAACACAAGTTGAATCCTACTGCTGCCTGACCAAACTTGCTTTCTTTGATACTTATCAGTGAGACTGTAGATTTACTCTCCTTCCTCTCTACCCTCCTCTACTGTGCTGGCAGGTTTGTTGTTATTCAGTGGTTCAATTGTTTGTAACCTAAAGGACATATATAACTGAGTCTTTGAGTCCCTGTATGCTTTGTACTTGTCTCAATATCAAACATCTTGTTTATTGTTCGTCTGTTGTTCAACTGCCCTTGATTTTTCCAAGCATTACGTTCTTCTCCAACAACACTTGCTTGTACATCATTTGTTCAAAAATTGTAAGTTTTAGCTTCATTATAGTATTATCATTTCCAGTGAGTACTTGGGTTTTACTTCATCTAATATTGATTTATTGTTCTGATGATCGAAGGTATTCTCAACAATTTTCTCCAGCACCACAATTCAAAGGCACCCATTTGACTGATCAGTATTTGCAATTTTCAATTTTTACAATCACACATTGTAAAACAAGAACATGCCCTTGATAATACATACCTTTGTTGTCAATATGATATCTCTGTACTTTAATATTTCATCCACTCTGTCATAATATTTCTCCAACATAACAAATGTCTTTTTATTCAGTGGATATAGTCACTATCTCTGCTAGATAAATCATTATCATTTTATCTATTTGCATTGGCATTTCCTTTTGAAAGATTCTTAGGTTTTCAAATATTGAGTAACAGAAAAAAAATTCACTCCTTTTTTCATCATCCAGCAAGAAATTCTTTGAGTTTCTCTCACTTCTAGCCAATCAACAATATGTGGCTATCATCTGCACATCAATGTTCCTCTTAATAACTTTAATTCCAATTTCAACTTCTGGTTCATCATTTCTCATGATATATTCAGTATTTATGCTAAGTAAATAAATCAGGTGACCATTTGGAACCATATTGCTCTCCTTCCAGTGTTGGATCATTTAGTTGCTCAATTGTTCATTCTATCTGCTGTTTGGTGGTTATCATACATATTCCTCACTTTTTTTTCCTGACTTTTCCATTATTGTATCATACTCCACTGTTCACAGTAGGAACTCAGGAGTGCCCTACCTCTTCTAAATCCATTTTGTACACCTCAGCTGGCATATACTTACTCATAAATGACATTCAACTGGCAATGAGAAGGTGGGAGGCATACACATATAACTGTTTCAGGCAGAAAAGCATTTATTTAACCAACAATGAGCAGATGCTTATGAAGTAATCAATTCCCCAACCTTACAAAACAAATGGGAAGAGGAACTAAATGTTTGTTTTTAGCAAAATAACAAGTCAGGCCTTTCTTTCAGTTCCTTTCTAAGGTGCAGTTACAATAGCACACTGATAAAACGAGTGACACATTGAAACTTCTTCCATTTTCCACTTCCCCATCGTTAACCAGTGGTGTATGTATTTCAGTGTATGTATATATGTATATTTCAGTCTGAATTTCTGCTTTGCTAATAAAAGCAAGCCAGTTTGGATTAATACTTAGAATGCTGGGGGGGAAAACACTCAAGAGGGACACATATACATAGTCCTTTGCAGCTGTAAAGTTCACTCAGTGGATATGGGCATATCATTTTTCTTGCCCTGGCCTTTTTCTCAGATTATATAGATTATGGGGAGCTGGGTTGATATACAGATAGTCCTTGACTTATAACAGTTCATTGTAATGATCAAAGTTACAGTGGCACTGAAAAAAAGGGACTTACGACTGTTTTTTACACTTACAGTTCAGCACCCCCACGATCACATAATCATAATTCAAATTCATATTTATGATGGTTGCAGTGTCCTGGGGTCATGTGATCAGCTTTTGTGACCTTCTGATCAGCAAAGTCAATGGGGAATCCAGATTCACTTAACAACCATATTACTAACTTAACAAATGCAATGATTCACTTAACAACTGTGGCAAGAAAAGTCGTAAAATGGGTCAAACTCACTTAACAAATGTTTCACTTAGCAACATAAATTTTGGGCTCAGTTGTGATTGTAACTCGAGGTCTACCTGTACCATTTCTCAGCTATCTTTATTACTTCCCCCACTGCAAAGCAAAGATGCAAAGATGCCCTACTATTATTCAAGGATTTCAGTGGCATGTCAGGTGGCAATTATTGCAGGAATTCTCTTTTGGACAGTAAGAGCAACTATGTTTATCCATAATCTATAGCCCACTTTGCAAATATTTTTCACAAATAAAACACATCTACACGTCAAATTTAAAATCCCATGTACTGGTAGTGCCGTATTTCCACGTTGCTCCATATTTGCTGGGGAATTCTGGGAATTGTAGTTACACAACTTAAAGTTGCCAAGTTTGAAAAGCATTGTTCTACACATTTCAGACAGAACAGATTGCAAAAGCACAGACATTTCCTTCATGTTAAGCACTTGAAAAAAGTGATTTCTCAAACTCTGGCCTGTGAGAGAAGGGGCTAGTCCAAGAATGATCCAAAGCTTTTTATTTTAGGCCCCTGAAATGCCTTCTAACTGTACCTGTCAAAAACTGGCCACAGAATTTCCTCCCACTGTGAAGCAAGATATTATAGCAGAAGACTGCTGGCCTAGAAATCAGTGAGCTCTTGTCCAGTCACTCTGTGTCTCAGTCCAACTCACCTCCAGGGTTGTTGTTGTGGGGAAAATAGGAGAAGGAAGGAATATTAAGTATGTTTGTTGCCTTGAGTTACAGTTAAATAAAGGTGGGATAAAAATCAATATTATATATCGTATCAGCTAGAAATCCTGCAATGGTGCAGGAAAAAGTGGAACATCCCAGTCTCTCTTACATATATATGAAATGGACCTACCCACTTTGCATTCTCTCCTCCCTCCAACCGCAACTTTCAACGGTTCCCCAAATTAAGAGCCCTTGGCAGGAAAAAGGTTACATGACCCTATGCTAACACAATAATGGGAAACTCCCAAAACTTGTTAAGGGAAGTACATTTATGTTTGTTAAGGCCTTGCTGAGAAACATCTTCCAATCTGCCTCTTTTTCTAATAAATGTTACTAAAATGTTATAATACAATTAACTATTATCCAGAAGGGAATGCAGGTTGGTCGGGCTTAATATTTGAACAGGAGATCACCCATTAAAAAGCCCAAGTCTCATATATCAGACTTGGAAGTTGGAAAAACATCCCAGCAGAAGGCAATGGCAAGCCACCTCCATCATGTACCCAAGAAAAGACCATATTAGTTCTGTCCATGTAATTAGAAGGAATTGAGCTCAACCTTCAACCTGTCTGTCAGATGCAAAAGACCAGGTCCACACATGAAGATCCAATTAAGCCTATTTATTGCTAAAAAGTCTGTGTACAAGAATTTTCTTAACTTTAACAGTTAGCACCTGCTTGGAGTTATGTAAGGGTTAACAGAAGTCAAGGATGGGTTGAACTTAATCTGCTTGTGACTACATAGGGATTCAAGGCTGATCCCTCTTTTAACTCTGCCTCCAGGTTCTGCCACTCCTCCTACAACTTCAGACACTTTAGGCTGTTCCATCATGCAGGAGTTGATTTAAAATGTATTAATACATTTATCTTGCAAAAGAACAGCAATTTTCTGAGAAGCAGAGCAGCATGCAGTACAATTAAAAACAAGATCTTTACATAAGAAAAACAAGATGGTCGCTTAAGTAACAGTCTTAAATACCTTCCTAGTAGTACATGAGTTCCTCTAGGGCAGGAGTCCCCCAACCCCTGGTCCGCGGCTTTCAGCCCTTTGGAACCAGGCTGCAAAAGTGCAGGGTGTGCATGTGTGCACATGCATCCCCACTTCCATGCCTGCTGCTCACACAAATCGAGCTGTATGTGCACACTTGCCCACCATTTGTGCAGAACCACCCCATCTCCCCCCTTCCTGGCCGGTCCACAAAGCTGGAAAGGTCAGGGAACTCTGCTCTAGAGTAACAGTTTATCCCTTTATATTCATAAAAATGACTGAGAACCTCAAAGAGATTTATGTGAGTTATATCTATGTTTATGCATTAGAATTTAAAAATGAGAATTTTTAATATGTAACTTTGCAGATCCTGTAACAGGGTTTCAAGGAACCCCCACCCCTGCCCCCCCAGGAGTCCCCATATCACATTTTGAAGACTAGTGGTCTTGGGAAAGCATGATCCACAATGCAGCCACAGAAAAGGCCTGAGTTCTGGTCCACACCCCTCCTATTTCACATGGGACCTTCCATTCATCCTGTTCTCAATTGCTGGACCAGATGGAGAGATTCTAATTTGAGGAGGAAGTTCCTGATGTAACCCAGCATCACAGCAGACAAAGTTTTATAGGTAACGACCAGCATTTTGAATTGGGCTCAGAATCTACTAGTAATCAGTGTAGTAAAGAATAACATGATAGTAACTCTACTATTAGTAGAGTAGTACTACTAGTAGCTCTACTATTACAGGTCTGTCTGCACCAACTGCAGCATCCTAGTCACCTTCAAAAGCAAATTCTGCGTTAGTCCTATCATGTAGTGTTCATCAGTTAACATTGCCCTGATTTTGTTGTTCAAGCAGGGCTATAACTGGTGTGTTAGCTGAAGACAGATACAGGCCTCCCGGCCACAATCTCTGCCTCATCTTCAAGTAGGAGCCATAATTCCAGGAGGATCTCAAGTCACAAATCAGCTTTTTCAGGTAGCACACAACCTGCCAGGCTTGGCCCAACTTGGAGTTAGGAAAGAAACACTCTCAGCTCCATTTGTAGTGAAAAGGTTACTTTTACTAATAGCCAAGTGGTTAGAGGAGTAAAGCCAGATCTAAGAGTTTGCGTGTGAATATTCCCTAGTTTCCCTTTTCTGTTCCACCCTCCCCTTATCTCCCCTTAGCACCTGCTTGGAGTTATCGGGTCATATTCGAAGATGATGTTTTGCTAACTGTCCTTGCAATGGTTGGGCAGATGGATAGGCATTGGATTCCATTCCCAGGACCTAGGGATGTCTCGGGACAACATGAAGATCACTTTCCATCTCCCATGGCTTCCTCACTCCATGATTTATGGCAGACTGGCATCTAGCAAAGCGTAGTGAGTGAAGGATGGCAGTTCTGACACAACTCCATTGACCGTAACCATCATGGCCAATTAACATATGTTGTCAATCTGTAGCTTTCTTAAAGCAGTGCAACTATTGCCAGAAAAAGAATGGTAAGTTTTGGTCTGATATGTCTGCTTGAATCCAAAGCATGGTAAGATGGGACATAACCCAGAGTGAACTAAACTGAGTGACTGTGAAAGATGAAGTGGCTGATAGTTCTTCCACAAAACCTTTATATATTTTTATTTATGTGGAGATGTACACATCACTTTATAGTGGTATCAGGACTCAATATAATTAATGTAACAAACACATCTTAAAAAAATAGAATGCAATAATAAATATTAAAAAGCAATAAAATACAATCAGATGGGTTGTAATAAGAGGGATTCATGCGCTGCATTAAGACAATGTGGTGTTTGGCTTAGCACATTATCCTAAGCCACTGTAGTTTATGCTTGTTAAATATATACAATATTCTTCCTTTCTTCTTAAGAGTTCAGGGTACCCTGCCCAGTACTTCCTCCTTCAATTGTATCCTCACAACAAACAGCCTCTAACTAAAGTGAATCCAGTCAAATGTGGTTTCTTCATACATCACGCACAGTTAAGATATAGTGTGTACTGCAATTTACAAACTCAGAAAGCAAAATGTCTGAGAGGAAAAAAATTTACAAAATTTCTGACCTCGACATTATCAAAGCCCACACAGCAACTCCCACTTGTGTTGGCCAGGTTTGTCACAAAGACAAAACCGTACAAAAAAAAGTAAAGTGCGTTTTAAATACTTCTGCATTTTTTGACCCTGGAAACCTGAATCCTTCCAGCCTCTGCCCCACAAACATTTACGGCTTTAAAGGTAAAATCGCCAGCAATTGGACTGTCCCTGGAAGCAAATTAGCAACTAGTGAAAGTTCCTTAGCATCGCTTTCAGACTCCTGTGTAGTAATCTGCTGCTGGGATTTGCTAATCGATCTTGGGTTTCATTCTTCTCCACAAGGATCTTTCCCTTCCTTGCGGGATCACAGAAAAGTTGGCACTTGTCCCAAGAGTTTTCAGGCTACGTGACTATCTTTGGCCCTTTTTTCTTATCTTTTTACGACAGAAAAGGGCTGGGAAAGTGCTGTTTACCGTACGACCTCACCTCGGAAGTAGTACAATGGCCGTTTGCTTTATCAAAACTTAGACTAGCCCTCTTTCAATGTTTGATTAATTTAAGCCAAAACTCCGCCCTCCGCAAGAACACAAATAGCTCGTTTCCTCAATCTCTTTTCAAATAATGGGAATCGCGCATGCCTGGCCCTCTCGTAGCGGAAGGGGCAGTTTAAAGTGGCTGCAGCCGCTTCGAATTAGGACAAAGAAGCGGGGTGGGGCCGACGCTGTGCAAGCCCAATGGCTCGGTGGGCGGGATTGCTAGCTGGGGCTCTTAAAAGAGGCAAAATTGCGCGTTGCCCGCGCGTTTCTTGCAGGTCCTTCTGTGCCGTTGCGATGGCTGGTGTCTCGAGGTACAGCCTGGCCGGCTTTAAGGCGCTCCCGCTGGGGGCTTCGGAGCCCATTGATCTGGGCTCGCTGCGGGGAAAGGTGTTGCTGGTTTGCAACGTGGCTTCGCTCTGAGGCACAACGAGCCGGGACTTCACTCAGTTCCGTGAACTGCAGCGGCGTTTCGGCTCTCAAGTGTTCACCGTCCTCGCTTTCCCTTCTAACCAGTTTGGTCACCAGGTAAGCTATCCGCAGGCGACAAGCCTTGACGGGGGAAGAGCTCGTTCGGCTGCTGGTAAAAAAAAAAGGCAGCCTGGAGCGACCGGAGCTCCTTCACTATGGGTGCTTTTTTTTTCTCTCTTTCTCTCAAGAGGCAACTGGACTTTCTGGTTTTTATTTGAAGACCTTTCGCTTCTCACCCAAGAAGCTGCTTAAGCTCTGAGAAGAAGCTTCTTGGATGAGAAGCGAAAGGTCTTCAAAGAAAAACCAGAAAGTCCAGTTGCCTCTTGAAAGAGAGGGGGAAAAAAGCACCTTTGGGACGACCGTGGCCTTGGATGACTAAGAATAGCCATAGACCTTCACTGCGGAGCAGTCCGTGGAAAGTTGAGCGGGACGAAGGTTGTGTGAATGGTCGCAATCCTAGGCTTGTAAAGGCTCGCTTTAGGAGCGAGAGTGCGGGCTCTTTAGGGCATTCCTAGTTGGAAACAAAACTATGGCCTATTGGGGATGTTAGAAAAGTAGCGGTTTAAAGCTGGGTTTTTTTAATTACTTCCGTGTTTTCCGAAACTTTGATCGGCTGAAGGTAATCAAAGCCCTCGGGTAGAAATAAGTAAACCCACCCGTAAATTTAGCAAAATGAAGCAGATATCGAAACTGGGGGCTCTGTTGCCTTCGCTTCTCTTGGAAAGGCTCGTCCTTAAGAGGGTCCTCTCATGGCGTGGGAGTTGTATGGTGGGGAAGGTTCAATACATCTCTGTGTGTTGTATTGAACTGAAGTCCCAACAGGAAATAATGCGCAACAATTCTGAGTGGGGTGCCTTGGAGAACCGTTTTACACTCCCGGAGAAAAAGACATAGTCCAAGGACTCTTGCACAATTGCCTTTGTTTCCCCATACAGTTGGTCACGTTTGATTTGAAAGCAAGACTGATCTGCTTTCCAATACAGTACAGTGTGTTAGGATAATTACTCTGAAGTTATGCCGTGGGGTGCGGGTCACCTTTACAACTTTACAACACCTTTACATTTTCCCATTGTACAAATTCTCTAGGGAAAAATGGTTTGCAGAATTTAGCCTTCTACATGTTGGTCTGGGGTAGCGAGATTTATTTTACCAATTGAATTAGAGAAGAGAAAGGAAAATATTTGCAAATTAGTTTTTCTTTCTATGAGTTAACATTTAATGTAACTTTAGACTACTAATATCTAGGTTTGTTATAAGCAGGTTCTTCTTTTGGACTGGAATGAGATGGGTATAGTAAAGAGTAACCTAACCAGGAATTAACATATATATGCTTCACCTTCACAATTGTATTGTTCAGAGTATGTGGTTTGGCAAATCAGACATTCAGGGCTTTTTCTCAAAAACATTGCTATTCCTTCCATTAAACAAATAAAAGCTTTCATTTCTCCTTTTGTAGGAATTTTAAACAAGCTGTATGTAGTCTGGCCCTGGCTCAAGCATTATGAAAAGTCTGTATAAGGAGATGTGATACATCAAACTTGAATAAGTTTATAACTCTTCAGAAGCAAACTGTAGCCCAAAGATTCCAACTTAAATTATTCCATTGCTAAATTGTGCTGGTTTCTGCAACTTGCCTGTGGAATTTCTCAATAAAGGCTTCTTGTAGCTGCACTAACAGGAGCATGTAGGAGGATTTATAGCAAAAAATTGACGTGACTGCAAAAATAGGATCCAAGATGTGAAAGTACATGAATAGGAGAGAGATGCAGATAGTAAGGATGGAGGAAAGTCATGTGTTAGTGAAGCTAGTACTTGGCAACATCACTTGACTTGTATCACTGAGCAAATTACTTGGCTTGATAGTTTTTCTATAGGTGTGGAGTAAAAGAAGAGTTAGTACTTGGTAGTTCTATTGCAGGGCAGTCAAACTCGTGGCCCGTGGGCCAGATGCGTCACACGCTGGCCACACCCATGCCCAATTTAGCGAAGGAAAAAAATCCCAATACGTCATATGACGCCACTGTGACGACGTGATTTTGACACCCCTGTTCCATTGCATCAGGTAGAATCACTAACTGAAATATTGTTTCTGCGTAGCACTTGATCTCAGAAGCTGCGTAATTACCATAACAGATAAAACTTTGAAAAAAGCACCTGTAGGTGAAGTAATTGATATTTTCTGGATAAAAATATTTGCACTGCAGCACAGCTATTAATAGAAGAAAAATGTGACTGTATTGCAAAACATTAGTCGGCAGCTCTGCTAATACTATAATGATCATGTCCGGATGTAAATCATGTGCCATTCTTCCTTGTTACAGGAAAATGCCACCAATGAAGAGATCCTGAATTCCCTGAAATATGTCCGTCCAGGCAATGGATATGAGCCAAATTTCCCTGTGTTTGAGAAGTGTGAAGTCAATGGGGAAAATGCTCATCATCTTTTCAAGTTCCTGAAAGAATCATTGCCTGTCCCACATGATGATCCTGTGTCTCTGATGACCGATCCAAAGTTCATAATTTGGTCTCCTGTGTGCCGCAGTGACATCGCATGGAATTTTGAAAAGTTTCTCATTGGTCGTGATGGGGTGCCTTTCAAACGTTACAGCAGAAGATTTGAAACTATCAAGATGCAAGATGACATTGAAAAGCTGCTTCAGCAAGCCGTCTAGATTGGACCAGATAAAATTTTGATAAAAACTTCCCTACATCTCTGCTGTGGTCTAGCTTTTTAAAAGTATATAATGTTACCCATAATGTAAGCTTAACTGTAACTGTCCATGTTAAACTAAATTCATAAATCTAGAAAATGCAGAAGATAGTTGCTTATACACTGTAACAGCAAAGCTGCTCTGAAATACAAGAATGTATTAAGCTGCTGTGATATAAACTAAACCTATAACTCTTCTTTAAAAGGCTTAAGGATTACTTAGGACAGTCATTGGTCTGAAATTCATGCATATTATGGGTGTCATTGACCTCTGATGTAGCAGAGACAAAATTTGTATTTTTAACCAGTCTGCAAATCATTCAAATCTAGGGGAATAGAACTGAAGTGTACTTAGATTTCTACAATGTGAGATCTTAAATGATGTGCATTTTCTACATTTCTTGTTTTGCTGTAGTTCACCAACTGTTCTGCCGGTAAAATTCTACTCTCCATCAAAATTTTATTTATGATGGTGCTTCTTCTAAATATTTGATAAGTACCTGATGTACCTTTAAAATTTTGCATGTGAAGTTGTAAATTATAGCAGGTAGAACAGTTTGGAATCAGTACTTTCAATGCTACCATGCACCAATAAAATCTTGAAATTACATTAACTATTCAGTGTCCCTGAGTGCTTTCAAACTCTATTTCTGTCTGATTTATGTTTTATAAATTTTGTAGCCTATCCAACCTTGAGATTCCAGGCAGCCATATAACAGTATAAATATCAGTTAATGTTGAGGAAAAATAACAAGCAGCGTCTGTCAAGAGGGACTCTATAAAACATTCATCTGAAGTTGAAAGCCTGGGGGACAAGGAGGTTTAGCCTTTTATAAGGTACTGTGAGACTAGGTAGAAAGCTCCAGAGAAGTAGCCCCTAAGAGGAAAGGTCTACTGCTTCATTCACATCCTGTTAAGCATTTTTGCAGGGGGGGGGGAGTGTGCCTCTCGGCAAGATCTTTAAAGGTATTACTGGACGGGCAGAGTTAATCCTGAAAGTGATGCCTGATGCAGCTATAAAGGGTTTTATAGGTGATAATAAGCACTTTGAATTCTCTCAGCCCTTGGAAAGAGGCAAGGGCAACCTGAAAACCTTGTCAAGAAAACTGGGGATTTGTCCAGACAGTTGCCAGGAATCAAAATCTGATTTACAGACGTATATATTAAAACAGCTACAATCATCTTATATGAAGTAATAGCAATATATACTTGATTTTGGCTGACCAACCTTTAAAATCCAAGAGCTGGACTTGTGAATACTGCATTGGAGATTACTAAGAAATTCTAAAGGTAAAGCCTACAGAAGAATTGGAAAAAAATATTCTACAAGAAGATCATAGCAAGCCATTTCCATGTTCCAATAAAGCATCAGTGACTTCTGAGCTCAGAAGTATTTATCAATTACAAACCAAGTATAAAAAACTTTAATGAAAGAGAATGGTGGAAACAATTGAGAATTTATGGCCTTCAAGAAATTAACAGAGCCTCTCCATCCAATTATTCTGTCACTGTGACTAAGAATAAGAAATGTTAGTTGTAGTCAAGCACCAGATGGAGGGGAAGAACAACAAGTTCTCCATCTTGTACTTGGAATAGATTTTTTAGACTGGAGATTTCATCATTGCTTACAGACTGCCTGTGTGGATGTACTTAAGCAAAGATGGGATTTTCATACAATATGACTGATTCAGGTAAGTAATTTACTCAATGTTCTTGTAACAGGAAATAAAGGCTGCCTTAGTTGTACTTAAACAATGTTTATTTCCTTTTTCTGTACATATTACTAGAACTGAGTAGTTCTTGACTTATGATTACAACTGAGCCCAATTTTCTGTTGCTAAGCAAGACAGTTAAGTGAGTTTTGTCCTATTTTACAATCTTTCTTGCCATGGTTGTTAAGTGAATCATTGCAAGTGTTGTTAGTAACATGGTTGTTAAGTGAGTCTGGCTTCCCTATTGACTTTGCTTGTCAGAAAGTAGCAAAAAGTGATCACATGACCTGGGTCACTGTAACAATCATAAATATGAGCCAGTTGCCAAGTGTCCAAATTTTGATCATGTGATCACAGAGATGGTTTAACGGTAGTAAATGTGAAAAATTGTCATAAGTCACTTTTTTCATGCCATTGTAACTTTGGTCACTAAAAAAAAGTAGTTAAGTCAACTTTTTATTTAGTGACCAAAGTTACAATGGCATGAAAAAAGTTAAGGGCTACCTGAATGTCTATAACTGGGAAAAATGTTTCATAGAGCAAAACCTTTTTAACCAAGATACCTCAAATGAGGTAGCTTACAGAATGCATCTAAAACCCAGGATCCATGATTCCTATGTAACTGAAATTTGGGAAATTTTATAAAATATGACATAATACAAAATTAAGCTTTTAAGATATATAGATTTCAATTCCTATAATTCCCCAGACAATTAAAATCACGAAGTAATAGCCTGCCTAACATTTTATTATGACTGTGTTTGATGTGTTGTTTTTATATCTTTTTGCTGTACACCACCCAGTCACTTGTAAGATGGATGGTCGTATAAATTTGATAAATGAGAAAGATAGCTAACATGTTGTCCAATAAGTATTTCTGATATATACAGAGCCACCCATACAGGATAGGCGGCTATATAAATTGAGTAAATAAATGAAGGAAGGAACCATCAATTTCCTGTACTGATCACTGTATATTTATATCCTGCCTTTATTATTTTTACAAATAACTCAAGATAGCAAACATATCCAACACATCTTCCTCCTCAAACCACAACAACCTATGAGACTGGTTGGGAAAGAATGCTACTGTTTATGAACGGTTCAAACCAGTCATATCATGAGAACTAGATTTTTCAACTACCTGGCTTAATGTGCTTTGTGCACATGGCAAGTACAAAAGGAAAAGACAAGGTTACACGTCACACGGCATGGTGGTTAAAGCATCAGGCTAGAAACCAGGAGACTGAGTCCAAGTCACATCTTAGGCATGAAAGCCACCTAGCTGATTTTGAGCCAGTTTCTTTCTCAGCCCAATTCATCTCACAGGGTTATTTGTTTAGGAAAAAATAGGAGGAGGAAAGATAATTAGATATGTTTGCTACCTTGAGATTTATAAAATAATAAAGGCAGGATAAATTAAAAAATGGCATTCTCAACACTTGTGGATGTTTGCTTACTATACTACCTGGTTGCCATCCACTGGTCATATTTGCATGACACACTACCACAAACTTGCTAGCCATGTTTTAGACAAGTATATTATGCAACCCATACACTATAATTAAAAGCTTGGGATGCTGGAGAAACTATAAATTACCGCATGGGTTAATTCTAAAACATATAATTAATTTAAACCCAGATAGTCATATTGGTAATAAAGCCATTTTATTCATTCATTCAATTTCCATAGCTGCCCATCACAACCAAGTGAGACTACAGTAAAGCCAAGAAACAGGGCCCTTAACACATTCAGAGCCCCAGGCAAGGGTACATAGCCAGATTTTTAGAGCCTTGCAAAGGAGCAACAGGATTGGGGACATTCCAATCTGCAAGGCAGGAATATTCCAGAGAGAATATTATATTTTATTCCACCTTTTGATGTAGGTCAAGGCAGAAAACATACTTAAAGCTTCTGCCCCCTATTTTCCCTACAGCAACAACCTCTGCGGTGAGTTACGCTGAGAGAAGGACTGGCACAAAATCCCCTAGCTGCTTTTCATGCTTAAGTGAGGCCTAGAAGTCACGGTTTTCTGGCTTCTAGACCAGCATCTTCGCCACTACATAAAGCTGGATCACAGTTATCGATCTGTTAAGCTCTCAATCCTGTATCCTTGGGCTGTTCGCACCTTCCACCGATCACCAGCGCACCAAGTGCCTTACATCACTTGTGCTGAATTAACTCAAAAATGAAAAGTCTATAGAGTCTCAGTCATCCAGGTCACGGTTGTCCCAAAGGTGTTTTCTTAAGAGGCAACTGGAGTTTTTCTTCTGGAGACATTTCGCTTCTCATCCAAGAAGCTTCTTCAGCTCTGACTGGATGGTGGGTAATGGAAGGATTTATATTCTTTGCAGACGGCTGGTCATTTGCATCCTTTTAGAGGATTTTTGCATTTTTTTGGGAAATGACTGAGAATGTCTGTGGAGACTTTTAGCTGTGCAATTTGGGAAGAGCACCCTTCGAATCGTGTGGGAGTATAAATGGATTTCCAAAAAAATTGCAGACTACAGGAAACAGGAACAGTACTCGGGTGACCCTGAGGACACAGATAAACCTCCGGGTGTTTCAACGACCCTCTGAAAGGATGCAAATGACCAGCTGTCTGCAAGGACTATAAATCCATTCCCCACCATCCTGTCAGAGCTGAAGAAGCTTCTTGGATGAGAAGCGAAACGTCTTCAAAGGAAAAAACCAAGTCCAGTTGCCTCTTGAAAAAAACACCTTTGGGTCAAAAATGACCAGGAGGCGAGGGAGGACTTTCCGAAGGGCGGCCGGGAGGGCGGCCAGGCCCCACCGCGTCTGGAAAGAACGAAGCTGGCTTCCGTTACTTGGAGCCACAGAACGCCGCCCTCGAGCCTCCCGGGTTACGCAACGAGACGGGAAATTCTCGCCCCCGCCCCGAAGGAGGATTACCTTCCGCGTGACGTCACCTGACCGACGTTCTCAACCCGAGCAACGTCGCGCCTGCGCGGTCGCCTTCGGTGCGAGCTCCTGTGAAAGGAGGCATTTCCGTGGTTGAGGATGGCCGGCCGGCCGGCGGGGCGCACAGTCATGGCGGCGGCCGAAGTAGGATTAGAGGGCGGAGGAGCCCCTACTGGCTTAAGGCCGGACGCCGCGATGCAGCGCGCTGAGCTTATGCCGCTCCTGAAAATGGTTCTGCGGCCGGGCGAATCCTGGTGAGCCCGCAGAGCCGGGTTAGGGGGCCGGCGGCGAGAAGGAGGCCGCGGGGGGCGGCTTGTTCCCGGACCGTCCTCCGGTGTCAGGTTTAGGGGAAGGCCGTGACACCCCCCTCCCGTATGCCCGCCCGCCGACACACGGGCCGCTGGTTTCTGAAGGAGGCCGCGTATGAGGCGGGCACGGAGGCCGGCTTGGAGCGCTCGGTTTCTGTCCCGGAAAGGTCTCGGAGGCGTCAGCCGTTCTTTGCTGAGTCACTCTGGTGCCTCGTTAGCTCCTTCGGGTTTTTTTTTTTTGTTTTAAATCTTCTCTCCATCTCTGCCTCTTGCTTTTTTAAAAGAAAATATGTTTTTGTTTTTATGGTAGGTATTTGATTGACAGTCGGTGGTTCAAGCAGTGGAAGAAATATGTGGGTTTTGAAAGTTGGGATTTGTACAGCGTCGGAGAACCCAACCTCTTCCCAGGACCAATTGACAACTCCGGACTTTTTACCGGTAAGAATTACCCAGAACTGACTTTGAAAAGGACTGAAAAAGGGGAAGGCAAGTGATCCAATGTCAGTTTTGAGTGCATCAGCTCCTCCTACAACACGTTCTAGTTAAAAGGTTCTAACGTTCGAGAACAGATTGCTGCCCCCTGTGACTTTTTTAATGTGGCTATGGACAAAAAAAACACCCCACTTTGAGTAAGAGGCAATTATAATTATAGTTGACCTTGAAAAAGCTCTGAAAGGTGTATCAATCTTAATGTTTTATCTATAGCTTCCCATACAACTTTTTCTTTCTTTCTTACCATTTCATTACTCTTAATTTATGCCTAGAACTCAAAACTGAATTGTTGATACTTTTATATATCTCCGTATATCTTTATTAGCTGTCTTAGTTTTTATAATACCTGCTTGAAAAAAGGCAAATCTCTCTTCATATCTACTTTCTTTTTTTTTCTGTTTTTGTACTATTTTTTTTACCTCAAGGTGGGTTTCTATTGTAGTAGGACATGAAGTGTATTTATAAATCTGAATTTTCCAACTATAAATACAGTTCTGAAATAGAAATATCCAAAGTATATGATGGATCCAGTAGAACAGGGGTGTCAAACTCGTGGCCCGCGGGTCAGGTGTGTCACGTGCTGGACACGCCCACTCCCAGTTTAGGGGGGAAAGTTGTGATACATCACATGACAACAATGTGTCGTCGTGAGTTTGACATCCCTGCAGTAGAACATACCAATTCAATACAGGTAGTCCTCGACTTACAGCCATAATTGAGCCCAAAAATTCAATTTATAAACAAAGCAGTTGTCAAGTGAGTTTTGCCCCATTTTATGACTTTTGTCACAGCTGTTAAGTGAATCACTGCAGTTGTTATGTGAATCTGGTTTCTCCCATTGACTTTGCTTTGTTGGAAGCCAGCTGGGAAGATTACAGATGGTGATCACATGACACTGGGACAGTGCAGCTGTCATAAATATATGCCAGTTGCCAACTGCCTGAATTTTGATTATGTGATTATAGAGATGCTGCAGTGTGAAAACTGATCACACTTTTTCAGTGCTGCTGTAATTTTGAACAGTCACTAAACAAATGGTTATAAGTTGAGGACTACCTGTATAGATTAAAGTAATATAATAATCCTCACTTAACTCTAATTGGAACTGAAATTTATATCATTAAGCAAGAAGTCATTAGGGAGCAGCTGTCATTTTTGCCCAGGAAATCATCACTTACACCACTGCCCTTTCTTTTCTGCGGGCTCCCTCGTATTATCCTCACCTTGGCTGTTAGAGGGAATTACATGTTCTGCTGTTTTTTTGCTCTGCAAATGTAAATTGTGTCAAGATTTATCTTGATATAGTGAATGAAATAGCCCATAGTCCTATGTCTCCTTTTCTTTTTTAGATTCAGAAACTCAAACTTTGAAAGAGCACCTCATTGATGAATTGGATTATGTACTGGTTCCTACTGAAGCTTGGGATAAACTAGCAAATTGGTATGGTTGTATGGAAGGACAGAAGCCAATTATGAGAAAAGTAAGTATTCATGTTCCTTGTATCTCCTAGATATTTAGAAGATTGTAGAGAAGGCGTTTTTTTTTTGCATATTTCCAGAAATTGTATAAATTTCCTCTAACTTTGTCAAAGGAAACGCACTTTTAAATTATAAATAGCATAACTGATAACATTTAATGTGAATGTAAATTGTAGTGTATTATATTTGGATATAAAATTGAAGAACTGAAATGGAGAAAGCTGCCTATTTCCACCCAATAGCTAATATAAAAGGTATCGAAAAATTAATCTTCACTGCTTATATATTATATATTATTAATCTAAACTTCAGAATTAACATGGTGAGGTCCATGACATACTTACTTCCATGTATTGTACATGAAACAGAGTAAACATTCATGCAAGGTAATAGAATGAGTTTTTTTTATCAAAGATGAAGAAAAGTGTGTCTTTAAGAATATCATATGCTGTATGTAGAGAGATGATACTGGGGAAGGAGATAGTAGAAATGAAAGTTTCTTAAACATCCGTGACAAAAAGTTACTCTTATTTTAAAATGCCTAACTACGTTGTAAGATTCGCCGTATTGATGCCATTGCATGTTCAAGGCTTGCTTTATTTTAAAACCCTAATTCTGAAGCCTTTTATATAGAAGTATTTTAATGGATCGAAGAGTTAGTTTACTAAATTTCCACCTGTGTCATCATTGAATTAAAATTGGTTGTTTTTTAGAATTTTATTGTCTGTCCCAATATTTGAATGTTCATACATCATAATCATACGTTTGACACCTGTGTATTAAAAGGAAGGGAAATTTAAGGAATGTGGGAGCATATTGATTTTAATTTGTTGCTTCTTGACTCTCATGAGGGTTTAATAAAATGACAAGGTGCAAGAGTAAACATTGGAGGAATCAGGGACATTCAAACTTTGAAGAACAAGTAATGAATAATAACAAAGATATAAAATATTAAATAGAAATCCAATTGAAATGCCTTTTGTCAGTTACAGCATAATATGGAAAAAAATAGATGTTCCTCTGATGAGTCTTCTGCTCATCGGATTTTGCACCATGGGTAGCCCAAGAGAATGCGTACAGCCTTAAATTGCAGCTTAGGGGGTTATTGTCTTTACCTCTGATGTCATTATTTTTTCTTTGCATTGTGTGAGTTCATAGCATGGGATGCCATGCTATTCTAGTTTAGTGCTTTGACTAATGCAGAAACTTTGATGAAAATATTTCAATTCTGTTATCATATAAAGTGTATCAAGAGACAGAGTTAAGACGTTTTGTGCATTTAGCACTCACACTGATTATTTCTTCCTTCTACTACATTGTCGGTTGTTTTCCACTGTATAATATCTTTATTCTAACTTTGGACACTTTGCCCAGCCTGGCAGGATGCTTCCTTTTTTTTTTTGTATGTATCTTCTTCCTTGTTCTCAGCTTGCATAGTTGAGCATGACAATTGTCATAGTAGCATTGTCAAATTACAGCCTAAGGCATGCAAATATTATTAAGTGCTGTTTTTTGCCATTGCAGTTCCTCTGTCTGCTTTTTTTAAATCCGATATCACAATTCTGATGTTGAGGAATGCTGCACTGTAGTATCCCCAATGACATGTGGAATATGCAGAGTAAATTTTGTTCCTGATACTGCCCATACAGTATTTCATTGTTTCCAAGAATGTATCTCTCTTTTTGTTCAAGTATGTGGAGAATTAAGAAGCTAGGTTTGGCTTCTGCTTCAGGTTTAGAGAGAAAGTAGTAATTCAGAGTCTCTGAAACTTAAACAGATGGGAACTCCTGTATTTGTTCCTCTCATCTCACTGGCATGTCCTCCAAAAGGCTCAGGATGACTGCTCTTTTGGTCGTCCTAGGTTGTATGCATGTCTATTCACAGAGAACACTTCTCTTGGAGAGCTAACCATCTCCTTGACGCACACATACTTCAGGAGATACCCTCAAATCAGATGTATCCAGCCATCAGGAGGATGCAGCTTCCTCTGGGTTTCAAGGAGAGGAGTTTTGCAAGTCCCCCTTCAAAAGTTTTATGCTGCTCGTATAGATTCAGTGGCTATAATCAGGAGTTGTACTTATAATTTAACAAAAATGCCAACAAAAGTGGGCATGGGCACAGTGGTGGGATTCAATTTTTTTAAACTATCGGTTCTGTGGGCTGGAGCAGGGGGTTGGACTAGAAGATGACCTCCGAGATCCCTTCCAGCCCTAGATTGCTGTGCTGCTTCAAAGACTCTTCTGAAGCCAGGGTTTGTTTCCTGCCTTCCTCTCCTCTTTTTGCTCCCTCTCTGCCACCCCCCCACCCACCCACAATA
>JANHFL010006871.1:72498-84402 GCA_032468155.1 Oxyrhabdium leporinum | reverse complement strand
CCCTTCCCTTCCTCCTTCCCTCTCTCCTTCTAAAGCTAGGGGACCCAGCTTTAGAAGCTTCATCCAAAAACTCCTTTGGATGAAACCGGCCATTACACACACACACACACTCACTCGCTTCCAACCAGCTCTCGTGCCTCACCTCGTTGTTTGCTTTTAGTGGCGGGCCGGTCGTTGAAGTACTTTCCAAGCGCCCAGCAGCATCGCTCACCTCCCAGGAAACCCTGGTTGATTGACTGACTGGGGTGCACGTACTGTACTGGTAGCGCACTTGGATTGCTGCCTCTTCCGTGCAAGCAAGCCTCTCTGGAACAGCCGTGGGGAAGAGGTGGACTTGCGGGGAGTTGGAAGGGGAGGGGGCGGGTGGCTTGTTTACATCACGCGTTGAATTCCCCATGATGGAGAGAAAAGTGGCGAGGGTCTTTCCCGGTGGCCGTGGCTGGTGCATCGGCCGAGACGCAGAAATCGCCACTTGCTCGCTCACCCCGATTGTCCTGGAGCGAGACACCTGGTTTCCCACCCCGCCCCCAGAGCAAGTTTGGAGATGGCATTTGGAGTGAGTTTGCTCCTTATTTCTCTTCCCCCTTCCCCATTTCTTGGGTCTCTCTTTTGTTTCATGTTCCTTCTGCCTGCCCGGGAGGCTTCCACAGGTGGAAAGAAAAGAAAAAGACGAGAGAGAGAAAGAAAGAAAGAGAAAGAATGAGAGAGTGAGAGCAAGAGACAGCAATCAGAAGCTTTTCAACATTGTAGCCTGCCTAGGAAGAGAGTATAGAGACCCCCTCCCCCCATTTCCTCTCGATCTCCCTTCCTCGTCTCCTAAGTTTCTCTCTTCTCCCATTCATTCTCTTTCTCTTCCCCCCACCTCCTGAGAGCGAGGCAGCACTGGCTTGAATGGGACTTTTCTTGGCTCTGGAAGAGGCAGCAGGTTTGCGCGGGTTTGGGCTCGGCTCCCCAGAACTTACTTGGGAGAAGCGTCGCTCTGAACCCCGCGCTGCTTTGGTGATGGCCGCGTCACCCCAGCAGACCTAGCTGGGGTGCGTGTGCATGGAGTATCCGCTGAATCTCAGAGAGATGTGTTTAACCAGAGGTGCCTCCAGCTCGTTGAGAATGACCCTTTATTCCCACTTCCTTGTGAAGCCTCTGCCCACTTCCCCCCCCCCTGCTCCCATCTCTATTCCTTTTCAGCCTTGCCAAGAGAAGGGGGTTAGTCCCCCCCTCCACCCCCAGCTAATCAGCTTTGAGGCTGGAAATCCTTTGCTTTTGCCTTCTTCCTTCCCTGGGGAAGGGGGAGGAGGAGGAAGGGGTAAGGAGAGCCACCCTGAAGCAGCAGAGACCCTCTCTGAGGGCTGGACTCAGTCCCACTAGCAATGTGGCGGTGGCAGGCCATTTGGAGAGGCAATGTGGCAGTGGTGGCAGGAAGTTTGGAGAGGCAATGCGGTAGTGGCGGTAAGCCATATAGAGAGGCACTGCGGTGGTAGGCCGTTTGGAGAAGCAATGTGGCGGCGGTGGTAGGCCGTTTGAACCTGCAATGGCAGGCCGTTTGGAGAAGGAATGCGGTGGCGGTGGTAGGCCATTTGGAGAAGCAATGCGGTGGCAGCAGTAGGCCATTTGGAGAGGCAATGCGGTGGTGGTGGTAGGCCATTTGGAGAGGCAATGTGGCAGCGACGGTAGGTCATTTGAGCCTGCAATGGCAGGCCGTTTGGAGAGGCAATGCAGCAGTGATGGTAGGCCTTTGGAGCCTGCAATGGCAGACCGCTTGGAGTGGCAATATGGTGGCGGCGGTAGGCCATTTGGAGAGATAATGCTGTGGTGGCAGTAAGCCTCGCTGTGTCCTGTCCCCCCACAGTCCCTTTGGCTGAGCACGGCAGGCCCCCACCCCTGCCTTTGGCCTTACCTTCTCAGGCCAGGTGAAGAGTGGCTGCAATACATTACCTGTTCTGCTGGAGAGGTTGAGAGCTGCCTGAGGCGGGAATTCGGGAGCAGACCAAGACGAGTGGGAGGCCGCCAGTAAGTAGGGGTGGGGCAAGCCAGAATTTTTCATACCGGTTTGTTTGAACCAGCCTGAACCAGCTGAATCCCATCACTGCATGAGCGGTTATATAAATTACATTTAAAAACTTCCAGAAATAAAGCTTAGCTCCAGATTGTTGAGGCATCAGGTCTTCATTCTCAACTGGAATATTTTCTAACTTCTCTTTGCAGGTCAGGAAAAGTAAGAAAGTTTCTGTTTAGGGCAGGATGCACAAAACATTTCAAATTGAGCAGTTTCAAATGTGAGCCATGTTATTCCAGATGCAAAAATGCTCTTTTTGTAATCACAGTGGGGCAGTTTAAATTTGAAGCAATTCAGAGTGTGGGTATAGAAGAACCAATCAATACATGTGTGGTGTTTAAAATGTTTTGTATACTACTTGTTCTTTTTTCATTGCTTATGTCTTGCCCTTTGTTCTAAATAAGTCTGTGTTGCCACTTTCCAAATTTTTGACATAAACATAAAATGTTTATATTTATATTAATATTTTGACATAAGATAGTTTTAGACTCAATTGATTTTATTTATAAGCACAAATATAATTTTGACTGCAGATAAAGCACATGATCTCTTTTTTTTGAAAAGAACTTTTACAAGTGATGTTTTTTAAATAGGTTGTGGAGTATGGATTGTTTGTTAAACACTGTAAAGTAGAGGTTTATCTTTTGGAGTTGAAGCTGTGTCAGGACAGTGATCCTACAAATCTTGTGGACTCTTATTTCAGCAAAGCTGATACAATTGGTGAGTATGATGCATGATATTAAATTATAAAATTTAAGAATTGGACAATTATATTTTTCTGAAAGTCTTATTTTATTTCATTTCATTTCAATTTTATTATTTTATTCGGCACCTGCAGTGTTCTTGGCAAAGTTTTTTGGAAGTCGTTTGCCCTTGTCTTCTTCCTAGGGCTGAGAGAGAGTGACTGGAAGGTCACCCAGCTCACTTCATGTCTAAGGCAAGACTAGAACTCATGGTCTTTCAGTTTCTAGCCCAATGCCTTAATTACTGCACCAAATTAGCTGTCTGATTTTAATTGACTACAATAAATATATATTATTCTTATGATTATGTTTAAAAACATTTTTGAATTTATAATATTCCATATATTTTCCCATCTTTTAGACATCAATACTCAGCTTTGTACTTGCTCTTTTTCATATAAAAATCCTATTTCTAGTTAACTATAGTAGTATTTGAATATACTAGTTTCTGTTCCAAAAGCCCTAACTTCATTTATAAACCAAAATGACTCATAGGTTTTGCTCAAATTGTTACACACACAATAAAAAACAACAAGGGCAAATAGGATAGTATGCAAATATGTGTAATACATATATGTGTGTGTGCACGCATACACACCCCAAGTTCAAATAGGACAGTATGAAAATTACCCAAGCCAGTTTGTGTGTGCTGAATCAGAAATATATTCATTTAGCCAATTAATGTACTTTTAATTAGCCATTACAGTCTTCTATATGATTATGTGTTTGTTTTATTAGCTACTATTGAAAAGGAAATGCGAAAGCAATTTAATATTCCTGATGGTAAAGAAGTCAGACTATGGAATAAATGTACAAGTAGCACTCATGAACAATTAAACAAACTTGATAGCACCATACAAGATGCAGGGCTCTATCAGGGACAGGTAAGAAATCTAAATATATTTTTGTTTCTGAGGTTACTTAAACAGGTTGCAATTTTTAGGGTCATAAATTTTTACAAAATATTCTGAATATGAAATGGTTCTGGAATATTGTGCATTCTGCATCTAGTAATATTCATATGGAAGTTACCCCTCTGAAAATCAGCTCCTGCATGATAGCTGTTGTGTGACAGTACGGTAGGAGTGACCTGAAAAAGTTTGTTGAAATACTGATTTTTTTTTGTTCATGTAGCATTTGTATGTTTGTATAACACTGTTGACTATTTTTATCCGGTTAGGAAGTGTTAATAGAACTGAAAAATGAAGATGGTTCATGGCCTAGACAATCTTCTCTGACAAAGTAAGTATTTGTCTCTCACCTTTCATGTTCTGTGGCTCAATTAAGTCTTTGCAAAACTTGATTGCCAAAGCAAGGTGGCACATTGCAGTATGTAATCGGAACTAATAAACTCATTTAAATATGTGAATTAATAATTACCATATTTTTCCATGTATAAGATGATACTTTTTCTTTAAAATAGTTACCTAAAAATGGAGGGGTGTCTTATACCCAGGGGGTGGGGGCAAGAGGAGAACCATGGTTTGCCCAGGGTCAGGTTGGCCATCATGGAAGGTGTGGCCCATCCCCATCTTCCTGCTCTGCCGCACATGCGGGATGAGCCTCCCACAACGGCCAACCTGACCCTGGGCGAACCGGTTGTTAAATTACTGCCCCACTATCAAAGTGGATCCTGGGCGTTGTGCTGCAATGGAGAAATGGGAAATGGAGCGGCCGGCATGAGGGAAGGAGAAGGGAGAAGAAAGAGGGAAAGCGGCCTCCTTCCCTTGTGTTGGCCGCTCTGTTTCCCGTTTCTCCATTGTGGCACCATGCTGTGGAGCTTGCCCCACCCACCAGCACCCAGATACCCTCGCTTCCCCCAAAACATTTCTTTGCCTACCTGATTTCCAGCTCCGTCGCGTTTCTCGCCATCGTGTGCAGGGAAATAAGTTCGTGGGACTAAAAAAAAAAAGTTCGATCAATCAATTCCAACTCAAGATCCAAGATCTTGTAAAGTTGGAATTGATTGATTGAATTTACTTTTTTTTAGTCCCACAAACTTTTGTTTCCCTGCACATGATTGCGAGAAACACGACGGAGCTGGAAATCAGGTAGGCAAAGAAATGCTTAGAGGAAGTGAGGGCATCTGGGCGCCAGGCACTGAAATGGGCCCATGTCTCTCCAGCAGTTGCCCAGGCCCACTGGAGTGAAGGCTGGCATCTACCAGCACTTAAACGTGGCGGCATTCCAGCTCTGGCTGGGAATGGGCAGTGATATTGGTGCTGCAGGCAGGACTCTCGCTCGCTTCAGCACCCTCCCTGACCCTCTGGCGTTCCGCCAGTGCTTTGGCCCTGAGCTGCCGCCTTATGCATAGGCTCCGCCCCTGCCACCTGAGACAGTTTTTGCTTGATTTCTGAATTTTGGGTAAGAAAAGGGGCAGCAACCTATACATGGGGCCGTCTTATAGATGGAAAAATATGGTAACTGTCTTAACAGAATCTATTTTGGTTAGATTTATTATAAAGTCAGTAATCTGACCTAAGAAGCTAAGAAATTCCAATAATACACAGCTCATTCGGTGATTGTCTTGGTTAGTGATTGTTTGCAAATATGGTAATAAATGGAGTAAAAAACTAATCATCAGATCACTGTGGCATTTATGAGCCTGACAGTGTGAAACCGATTAAGATCTGGTCACTTTTAGGCAGTAGTAGAGAGTCTGGAGGGTTCTAATTAAGATCACAAAGTTGAGCTTGGTAATTTGAGGTTAGGGTTTTTTTAGGGAAATGCTGGGAGAAACACAATTCAGGAAGAGATAGCTTTTTAAAGCAATTTCTCTACATTCAAGATGCAAAAAAGATGGGAGGATCAAACCCAGGACACTATAAGAGAACTTTAATTGACTGAGATAGCAGCAATCCATGATCTTCAGAGTAGCTTTCTCTAAGTCACATGTTCACTTAGCCACCATTTCGCTTAACAACAAAGTTGCTGGAATGGATTGCAGTCACTTATGAGGGGACGTTGTATAGGTAGTAATTACAACCTTATTTGGTAACATACCATGGAGCAATTTTGGTTTGCTTGGGACAGATAAGTTTTAACTTTTAGAGGAAGATTATATAACTATTCATTTCTTACATTTCTGTAATCTAAACAAAACTTTATTCATCTCGCAATAAGCCATTCATGTGCAGCAACCATCTAAAACCAGTTCTAGGGATTGAGAGAAATTAAAATACTAGCTTTCAAATTTCCATCTTTCAAAAAAAGTATAGTTTCAGGTATAAAAGTGTTGTAGCATCTAAAGGTTGAAAATATGTTAGAAATTTTTACTGAAGTTTTGTTTGTTTATTAAGAAAAATATTCTGTTTGGTATTAGATGGCCGGAAAATTTTCTATGTAATGGATAGATCTATAAATCTAGAATATCCTTAGCTACCTCTTGAATTTGATACCTTTGTCCTATTCTATTAAAATTCCAGAAAAAATGAAATAATGAACACTTATCAAAACCCCAATTCCAAAACCAGTGTTTAAGAAATCATGAATGTTATCTTAATGCTTTTTCCTAGATTATGTACTGCATCTAGCAGAAATCTAGCTACCTCTTCAAAAGCACCAGCAAGCTCTTGCTCTTCAGCATCTGCCTCTTCAGCACCAGTCATTACAAATGGTGATAGCAATAACTCCTATGGTTTGAACTGTTCCAGCCTTGGTAAAGGGTAAGTAAGAATATTCTTTTTATAGATATTATTAAATATTAGAGTCCCTCCTTTATTAAATAAAGTTGTACCCTTTAGGGAGTCTTAATCCCTGTATTTGCAGTTAATAGCCTTAATGCACACAAAAAAAGCCAGTACGTTGTAGTGTTGGACAAGGAGCAGGTAGACCCAAGCCCTAGTCCTACCTTAGTAATGAGGACTAAATGGATGATCTTGGCCCAGGCACCTTTTTTTAGTCCCTAAATCAGTGTCAGTTTCTGTTGACAGGCTGGCTGATAAACAAAAGCCCTTGTTGCATCATGCTTTGGTAAGCTTTACTGTAAGAACTGGAGTTGGGCAGCATTTACAAGTAATAAGATGATTATGAACAACAGCAACTAGGCAAATATAATGCAAAAGCAACTGGAACCTGCCACCATGCATGATACATGCTAAGAGCAACAGCTGCATTTTACACAATGTTAAGGTAGAATATTTTGGCTTTTCTGTCAAAGCACTGTATTTCTTTGCCAGGTACTGTTCTGTTAAAAGAGATTCATTCTGTCCCTTTCCCCATAACTACCCTTTTATGTAAGAGCTGATGACAAAATGCTGTAGTGTAATAGAGCTTTCCAAGATGAACATGTGATTGGATGAAGTAGGAAGTATAAAGAAAATCTGTGCTCTGCATTGAATGGACATGTGAAAGCCCAGAAACAGGAAATGGTTGGCAAAAAGTTTTGGCTTGAATCCTTTCTTTAAAAATTCGGAATAATTATTTTTAATATATTATAACTTTAAACAATACAAAAACAATTAAGATGGAAAGGCACAATTGAAAATATATCAAAAAATAAATGAAAAGTAGACAATCCTATCAATACAGGAAAACCTTCAATAAACCCACATAAACAATACAAATTATAGAAACAAATTAAGATTAATTGAAACTGCTGATAATATTAATGTAGCAGAATATACATTTTGACATTTGCTTGTTCCCTGCTTAATCTTTTTTTCTCCAGAAAAATTGGAGCCTTCTATATCTTTTTTTTTCAGTAGAGGACAAAAATTCATTTTTTTCTAATGCTTATTATTTTGTTTTTAATATTAACTTTAATATTAAGTACAAGACAGTTACTACATTCGTTAAGGTTAAAAAAAAGCTTCATTTTCAACAGTTAAAATCTAAACTAAATTAATCAATGCATTTGTAACTACTAAGAATATTTTTCAGTTTTTTGTAATCTGTATAAATATAGTCACTGTGTTAGCTTCCATCTTGTTTTTGAATCACTTCAATATGCTGAACTTTATTTTTAAGTCCTAGGTGGCTTAGATCTGAGCTTCATGTACTCAAAATGTTGCCTCTATAGTGGTACCTTAAGTCTTTTAAGGAGGCCTTGCTTTAGATTTGCCTTTGTTGAATTTGGAGAACTTCTTGGGTGTTCACACTAGTTCACATTAGAAGGTGGAAATAGTATAATGTTGGGGGGGGGGCTTAAATGGCATTTTGATATTTGTTTAAAAGTATGGAAATATTTTAATAAAATCAATTAATGTATGTTCATTAACGTAAATATGTATTTGCAGAATGAAATGCTTTTGTTAAAAGCTGGACATCCCAATAGACACTTGTGGGAGCTACATCTAAGGAATTGCTTTGATATTATATAAATTTATATATTAAATAATAATTAGAATGCCAGCTATGTCCTTGGGATTTTGGGGGGTTTTTTTTTGCAAAGTCCTATGGTGCATTAGCACTCTGTGATGTGCCTTTTCTTTTTTCAGTGGCTCGAGCTTTTCTTATAGTTCTTACAACAGCAGGGAAAGTCATCAATCACAGCCTGGACTCTGTGGGCTCAGTAATCTAGGAAATACATGTTTCATGAACTCGGCTCTACAGGTAAAATGTCGATTAAGAACACATAATGGTAGATTTTCTGTTCAGGTTTTATACGAAAATTTATATTAAAATATGGGTTGGTAACCTGCTTTCTTCTTTTACGACCCTCAGCCTAGTTTCATAGAGACTTCATAGAAAGAATGTCTCCACCCTGGCTCCATCAATCCAGCTTGTTACTAATGAAATGCAGTCCTCAGTGAAACTGTTGCCCATCCTAGTTTTGTAATATATAAGTGCTGTTAGGCTCCTCGATGGTTTGAAATGTGACACAATCATTTATTGGGTGGGATAGGAACATGGAAAGTGGCTTAATACCTTTGTTCATCCACGTTGCTGAGCATTGTCTACGCTGTTTGGTTCCTGGTTTTCAGATACGTTTTCCCCAATGTGACTGTGATTTCTTGTATTGAACCTAGAAAACACTCTGTGTGTAACATGTGATTCTAATATAGGGCTTCAAAGCCTTGCTATCACATTTGTGAGTGGTTAATCTTTATTCTTTTGATTTTTAAAAACTTTGAAACTACTTTTATTTCAGTTTCTCTAAAACTTTAATTAAATTAGTTTCAAAGTTGTTTGAAACATTACAGTGTTGCAGTATTTTAACTAGTTAGTTTGCCTTTTGCTGAATTAATTCTAATTTGTTGTCTGCATTTCTCTACATTAGGAAATTTCATCCTTTAAAGTGTACATTTTTAAACTCTTAAAAAATAACAAATCCAAGCAAGTGTGTAGAAAAGTGTTAAATATAAAAATAAAATAGTCCAGCTAATGAATTTTTTTGGTTTATGGTCTCCAGCGATATCCATACAATTCCTAACTAATTATTACATAATTTTCTAAATAGCATTTTGCAATTTTAGCAAAAAAAAATAATTATTTGGAAGGGGATTATAGTGACTATGGCATCATTTTCTCACATAATTATCTCAATTTTTTTTAGTGTTTGAGTAATACACCTCCCTTGACTGATTATTTCTTGGAAGATAAATATGAAGCTGAAATAAACCAAGATAATCCTCTGGGAATGAGGGGAGAAATTGCAGAAGCATATGCAGAACTCATCAAGCAAATGTGGTCTGGGCGGAATTCTCACGTAGCCCCTCGTATGTTCAAAGTAAGTGTACTATCACAAGTGCTTTGTCTTTTATAATGTTTTGTATACTTTATAAAGCTTTAGTGTTTATACAGTACATAGTATAAAGCAAAACTTTTTTAGTAGGAAGCCTAGATGGAATTTAAGATGATTGCAAGAAAATCCCATATGTAATAGTGTAAGTTGTGCAGACTGGAAAATTTGCTTTGTTCATGAAGCAAAGACATTAGGTCACATAGGTTTAGCTGAGCCATTCTGAATTGGTTAAACTAAAATCCAGAACATTTTGGTGGTTGTTTGTTTTATCCAGGTAAAATTTAGAAGTATCTTACAAATGAATTGGGCAATGTTAAATTTCTTGCCTTTATTACCTTTTACCCCCCTTTTCATAAACTTTATGCCAAAATCTCCCACCATATCTTCCCATCAGCTATGCTGTTGAATTACATATCCACCCTATGATCAGCTTCTCTTCCTAATATTCTAGCATCTTCCTTTCTGATAGGTGCCAATGATGCCCTACCCAACCTACCACCTACCTCTCTGCTCACCAGTTCGTACCTAAATGGTCCACCAGCCCCTTTCTCATTTTCAAACACTTTGTTTCTCCTTATCTTCCATTGGCAACTACTGAGGATGTACTTCATCAGTCCCTTCCCTATTTAAACACCTATGTGCTGGGACCATGTGCAAACCCAAATGCCCATGTTCTGGTTTCAAGTTACTCCTCTTTCATGCACAGCATGTTCCCACTACAATGCCTTTACAGGTAATTCTCACTTAACAATGGTAATCAGGACCAGAATTTCAATCACTAAGCAATGCAGTTGTAAATCATGATGTCACATGACCGCACTGCTGACCAATGACACTCCTGGAAATCCTGTTACCACTGTTAGGCCAGAATCACAGGTCATTAAGCAAGTTCCTCATGTGACCATGATTTGTGACTTCCTGCCAACTTTTAACAAGCAAAGAGAAAGCTGACAGGAAGTGGCAGGTCCTGGAAGACTCTCAAGCAGGCTGGCAGGCAGTTGACTGCTATGGCGTGTAGAGGGAATGCTGCAGTACTGTATGAGTGCAGGCATGTGGGGGAAGGGGTGCTGCAGCTCTGCATGAGTATGGGCGGGCATAGAAAGGGGCACTGTGGTGAGATTTCTTACTCTGGAGCAGGCTGCTTGAGAGAAAAAGTGACAGATAGTACCCTAACCCTATACAGAGATGATAAAGGTTGTTAATGGTAGTGATACTAAGAGAAGCTACAATAAAATGTATAAGAAAAATCAGCAAAAATCAGCATTAAAATACCAAAGCGAATCAGATATAAACTGCTTAAATTACAATAAAATATATGTCAGATCCCCAAATGTGTATCTGCCATTCTTTCCAGGGGGAGAGGGGCAGAATGGTTTGTCCTGTAACTTCCCACTGCCTGGTACAGGGGGGAAAGGACACTATAAATCTTATTAGCATAACTTTTGATTCCTTACACTTTCGTTTCTCGCTCCTATTGCATTCCTGTCTGAGGCCCTCTAAGGGTCCTTCTCTCTTTTTTGAAATGACTGTTACCAAAGCATCTTTGCACCTGTGGATTGGCCAGTGGCCACCACAAGACTGGGGTGGGGTTTGGGATACCTTAAAAGTTATTGTATCTTTTGTTAAACCTTAGAACTTGCTTTCACCTTGCCTCCTATCACTTCTGCTCAATAAAATGTATCCTGTTTGAAATTCAACGTTTCAAGAGTTCTACTTTCTTGAGTTGGAAGGAGAGGGGGGGGCTGACATTGAGACAGATCTTCCCAGTGGATTCAGTTCCCATTTAAAAAATTCAATAAGAAAATTGCAGGAGTCTTGCTACAATTTTTCACTGGTATAATGTTTTATTTGGCTAGGAACTTGCCCTCATGGCATCAGGATAATTATTTCTTTGCTTCTATGTAATGATGTATTAGAATAACTTTTTTGAAGGCGGGTAGAAGAGATGTTTTTAGGGAATGGCCACATAAGAGAGAGCATAGACCACAGCTACATTGTGGTCAGAGAAGAGGGTTTAGAATGAAACCTTCCTAACTGTTCGGACTATAAGGGTGATTGATGCTAGCTGTACCAGATAGACCAGAAACTTTGAAAATTCTAGGTTTTTTTTAAATAGATCTGCAGCTGAATATGCTATCTAACATCTGCATTCGCTTCAAAATCATTGAAGACTGAATGTCATTCTAGATGGTGGTTTTGAGGTTAATTTATGATAAATCACCACACCTTACAGTATTATGTAGCAACAGGAAATGGCCTATTGAGAATGAAAGTATTAGTTGAGGTTTATGCAGTAGGCTGAAATGTAGTTGGGACATAATGTGCAAATTTTTGGAGATTTTTTTTAATTTATTTAAAATTAAATTTATATACCGCCCCATTCCAAGGACTCGGGGCGGTTCACAACTTAAAAACCCTTTTAA
>JANHFL010006871.1:24133-59213 GCA_032468155.1 Oxyrhabdium leporinum | reverse complement strand
TCTCTTCTCCCGCCTCCTCCACTTCCACCCTTTCTCTTCCATCTCTTCTCCCCCTCCTTTCCCATCCCCCCTCCTCCCTATCCATCTCTCTCTCTCTCTATCTAATCTCTCTCTCTCTCATCTATCTATACACATACATACATATCTATCATATATATCTATCATACAACTCTCTCTCTCTCTCTCTCTCTCTCTCTCTCTCTCTCCCTCTGTGTGTGTGTGTGTGTGTGTGTGTGTGTGTGTGATCTATCTATACACTTATATATACATATATACATTTCTCTGCATATGGCTCCTGGTTAAACTGTCTCTGGAATTTTATTCCAAAACAAGGAAGTAAACAGAAACAACACACATGAATTACAGGCAGTCCTCCGCTTACAACAGGTTGTTTAGTGACCGTTCGAAGTTATGACAGACTTTGAAATCTGTTTTCAAAGTTGGGATGGCCAGTTCCTCAGTGGTCACAGGATTGCATTTTGGGTGCTCAGCAACCATTTGCAATGTCCTGTGGTCACCTGACCACAATTTACGATATTTCTCCCCCCCTTCCCCAGAAACCAGCCAAAAAATGCCTGTTGTGAACAATGGGTTTCCTTAAGAGCTGTGTTCTTTTAATGACGGCGGCGTCTGCCTTTACAACAAAAAACATACGGATGGTATGATGAGGACTAGTACCTTTTTCCTTAGCAGTCCTCTCTCATTACACAACCCAGAAGCAGAAATCTCTATTTCAGGTCCACCCATTTATCCTGCTGAGAATATGTCCCGGGCACCGTCACAAAACAGCAGCCGGGAAAACCTGCTTGAGCAGGAGGTTGGACTAGAAGACCTCCGAGGTCCCATCCAAGTCTGTCATTCTGCTGTTTTACTTTCTCACTCCTGTCTGCTGCTCTTACCTGAGGGCCAAGCCAAGGGAAGGAGGGAGCCTTGGCCTTTAGAGCTGGCCGTTTAGGTTAGCTTGCAACTGTTGGGAGGATTTAATCAACACGTTGAAACCCAGCTAATTAATTGATTTAAGATTCTTTAGAGGAATCTTTCCGAGAGATAGAGGCGGCATTCCAGGCCAGGCGCCCCTCCCTAGCATCTGCCAATTTATCTCAGCTTGCCCTGACAAACACCTGTTTTGCGTTAATGGCCTCTTGATTGCCTAATTTATTTGCCGCTTTCAAATGCAAATACGTGTTATTTTTCTTTCCCCTGATCTGAAAATCTCCAGTGCCAGCTTTATCCCTGCCCTGTTATTTGGTTTTGTTATTCTTTTTTTAACCTTAATCATCTTCAGGGATAGATTACGAATAAGCAGCTCTCGTCCACTGATGTTTCTTAATTCCTGTTTTGTTTTGTTGTTTTTTAAAAAAATAATTTTATGCAACATTTTAAAAAAAAAACAACGGAAGTTAAAAACCAGGGCAAGCTGATGTAAAGCAAGAAGGAAAAAGAAGGTGGAAAAAAAGAGACGTTGAGGAGAAAGCTTAAAAGAAGGAGAAAGAAAGGAAATAGAAAAATGGGAAAGGAAACAAGAAAGAAGAAAGGAAAATGGGAAAGAAAGAAAAAAGAAAGAAAGAAAAATGGAAAAAAGAAAAAAATGGAAAAAAGAAAAACATGGAAAAGAGAAAAGAAAAGTAAAATGGAAAAGATAGAAAAAAGGGAAAGAAAGAAAAATGAAAAACAGAAAAGAGAAAAGAAAAGTAAAATGGAAATGAAAGAAACAGGGAAAGAAAGAAAAAACGGCTTTTGATCATCTTTCCATCAATTGTAAGTGCAATGATATATTTTTCTCTTTGTGTGAAGTTGCCTCCTGACTCTCCTCTTTACATAGCCTGTGAAATCTCAATTCTTGGTGATCTTTTGAAGTATAAAACCAGCCCTTATACAGACGGGGGTGGGTGGGGGGGGTTGCTATATGACTGCTGATGACTGATTTGTCTGAATGCCAAGCTTTCAGAAATTCTCTAGCATTTTTGGATTTAAGCTTGGTGTCAAATGTCGACAGTTTCCTAGTTAAAACTGTGGTTGAATTTTTATTCGTTTTGAGAGATTAATGAATTTTCATCAGCCAGAAACGTAGTATAATGAGCTACAGGTTGATCTGGACTTTTGAAATTGATTTTATATAATTAATTACTTAGTTACTGAATAACCTTTTGATATTTTGAAAATTAATATTTTGAGAATGAAGAGCAACATCCTCCTCCACAATATTCACCACTCAAAATATGTATTGCTAAGCTTACATTCTGTGCCAAATCATACTTTCCAAACTGTGATTGTTAAACAAGTCACAGTGGATTACAGTATTATAATACTGTTTCTGCATGCCCAATAGATTCAGGCTGAGGGTGTGCACTCCAGGTTAAATGCTTCCATCTTGTGGATTGAGGAAACATGCCTTTTATGTCATGCCCCTATCCTCTGGAGCAACATCCAGAAGATAAATGGACAGCACCCACTTTACTGGGATTCCCAAAAACCTTTAAGACCTGGCTTTGTTTCTAAACCTCAAGTTAATGTGGTTGTTAACTATCGGTAAGGCTCCTGTCATCTTTTTGTTATTCTAGATGTTTTAATCCAGGCTACCTGTTTATTAAAATTAAATTAAAAATTAAATTCGGCACAGGGCTCAAGGGAAGAGCCAATTTTGGGGGGCATTTCTAAATGCCAGCATGGTCAGCGCCATCCAAACCTTGGGAACAGGAGACGTGCTGTTCCATCAGGCAGGCTTAGCCACATAGAAGTTACAGGTCCTGAGTTCTGAGAGATGTCACTGTTTTAATAGACAGGACTTGAAATATGCTAACCCTGTCTTTTTAGGATAGGTAAAAATAATTGGAGATAGATGGTCTCTCAGAGGTTCTGTTCCTGAGCCATGAAGGGTTTTTGGGGTGACAACTAACACCTTTTACTGAATTCAGAAACCACCAGTAAAAAGTAAAAAGTGCAGCTCACCTAGTACCAAGGTCACCCATAATTACGTACACAGGATAGCATTCTGGACTAGCTGGAGTTTTTGAACTATTTCCATGTACAGAATAGTTCAAATGAGGGTGCGCTAAGGAATGAGCGCCTGTATAGCAGGACTGCCTGAATCTGTTCAAAGGTCCTCTAGCCATGGTTGCAGGGGTCGGCTGCTGCATGGACGCAGAGGTTCGGGTGAACGTCTTGCTCTGAGCTCTGGCTGGGCCCGCCTACCCACCCTTGCCCTAAGGTATCGTTAAATAAATCAACTCCCAGGTGAGCTCCGTGCCGCCTCTGCTGTACTCACCGGAGCTGCTGCAATAATCGGCTGCCTCCCTGTAGCCTCGCACGAGCCCCAAAATGGCGTGCGCGAGTGAAGTGAACGTGGGCATGAATGCGCACGCGCGACCAGCAAACCTCTTGCCAAAGGAAGAGCAGCCCGCCTCTGCATGGTTGCCACCTGCTCCTCAAGCAAGACTTCAACTGCAGGAGGCTCCCCAAATTACACACCAGTTCTATCTGGGATAGTGCATCCCCATCCATAACTAGAGCTGGAACAGCTAACTATGATTACACTAGTTAGGTCACCAAGAGTTGAAATAGGTTATATCATTAGAATTACGTGATGCCTTGTGCGATTCTCAGGATAGCATTCTTCAGAGCTTTATGTATATATTAAATAGCCGTGATCTCTAACAATTAAGGGCAGAGGGAAAATACAGTAGTATGGTTATATGAATTATTGACATCATGTAATTAATCCTTGAGGGGAAGCAGAACGTTTTTTAAAATATATTTTTTGAAAGTACAAATAATAACTATTGAAAATCAAAGAGTACATGTTTTATTCCAAATTGTTCAAGAGAAAATAGTCTTGATAATATGAACTAGAAAGAAAAGTGAAGCATTGAACAACTTTTGGTCCTTGAAGAAAAAATAAAGTCTCTAAAACAGGAGAAGACCAGTAGGGGTTTGGCAGCAGGTTCAAATGGTAACTATGGGTTGTTTGAGCAGTCATATCTGAATAGAGGTATGAGCTGTTATAACTGAAGTCAGCCATAAGTAGAATATCAGGCCTGTTGTTTGGTGATAGTTAACATCGCAACCAAGGTATTGCTCTAAAATATTACATGTCTTCTCTATTTCTTAATCCAGCTGCAGATAGTACAGAACAGATAGAGCTTCAACTTAATAGTTGACATACGGTTTTCTGAAAATGTACTGTGTAATAGAGTGGCTCTGTCAGAAGTGATTGGGCATGCCATGATTTCAGAAAACTTGTTGAATTATTAGACCGCTGTCTCAGAAGTGATGAGGGAATGAAATGAGCCATTTTAGACAAATGTCTGGTACCACTAAAATGGCATCTAGGTTCTTGGATGGGCTACTTCAAATGCAATTATTTGATCCCTCAAAAAAGGAGGAATATATCTGATTAGCAACAATGCATTCCTCTTTTCTAGAGGGAACAAGTTCTTAGTTCTTTCGTTTGAAAAAAAAGGATAAAAATTAATAATTTTTAAAAAGGGAGAGGAGTAGTAAGTAAAAAGGGATCAGAAGGAACATCATCTGTTCATAATAGGTTCTGTCTAGCTTATGCATGAATATATCTAATAAAGAACAACATGTTACCTTTCTGAATAACTCTGTTTTGAATTATTCCTACAGTTAAGAAATATTTTTCTGACTTTCAGTTGGAATCTGCTTCATATGAATTAAATATATGTTCTTCCACCTGGAATGATAGTAAACGGCTCTTGATCTTCTCTCTCTCTTCTTGCAGATATGAAGTTTGTAAACCAACTGAAGAAAGTGCTGAATATGTCACACTCTCAGTTTACTTCAGAGAAAAGAAAGCAAGAATATCTAGTGCTACCCCAGGGACAGTTCTTTATGGCCAACCGCTGCTCATTGCTGTACCCAAACACAAACTCACAATAGATTATTTGTACAATGTTATATTGGAGCGAATTGGGTAAGCATAGGTCCCGTCTTGGCATACTATTCATATGGTTATAAACATTCATTCAAGTATTCTGCATGACAGGTGGTCCTCAACCTATGACAATGCACTTAACTATTCAAAGTTACGATGGATTTGAAAAAATATACATCCTTGAAGTTATGACTGCTGTACCATCCCCATGGTCACATGATCATATTTCAGATGCTGGGCAATTGGCTCACATTTATAATCAGTTGCAGTATCCCGCGGTCACATCATGTTTTGTGACACTTTGCCATTTTCTGGCAAAAAAGCACTCCTTGGTTAAGCTGAATTTGAATTTATGACCATGTGATTCATTTAACGACTGCCTTAAAAACAATTGTAGAATTGAGTCCAATCATGTGCTGACTTGACTTTTGACTGCAACAAATTATAACCAAAATTCCAGGTTCAATCGCGGACTACTTTTAGCATCGTAACTGAAGAGTTATGCTGTGGTGTGTCCTCGCAAACATAACACATCTTCCTCCGGTAAACATCCAACTTTTTTTTTTAAGGGAGACTTTATAGATTCCAAACTCCCAAAACAACAGCAACCTACTTGGATGAAAGGTAGTATGTTATTGAAGCAGCCAAACTTCTAGAATGTCAGTAGCAATGCAGACACTCAGTGGCCATAATCTGTATATTATGTTTATGCTTCATTCACATGATTAACAGTCACTATCCTCCATGAAGTCCTTTCTAGTGTTTTTAAGTAGAATTATTTCTATACTGCACACTGCCTATTTAATAGTTAAAAGAGGTGAAAAAGTTCTTTCTTTTGGAAAAAAACATTTTCTATGTGGTGACTCATTCTTCATATTTCTCGATGCAGCTTACGTACTTTTGTATTAATATAGCTTCCCAATTTTCAAAACAGGGTTTTAAGTGTTCTTATTTCAATTTTGACATGAGTTATTGTGAAGTTATAATATACATCTGTTTTTATATTATGTTTTACTGTGCTATACTATTGCTTACAGTTCTAATTCTAAGACTTCCATTCCTTTAAAGCAATATTTACCTATGAATATTTAATATTAATATATTTAAATGTCAGTGATCAGAATGAGTAATAAGCAGGCATTGCTATCAGTTTTGGAACTAATTATTTTTGTTTATTGATTTGCCTGATTTCCCAATAATGGACCAACTTATTTTTCAGACGCTATGTAAAAATTAATTTAAAAGAAGAATATTCTGACGTGCATCTAGACAGTGACACTTGCAATGGCTTCACCAATAAATCTGAAGGTAAATTCTTCAAAGACGGTTATTTAGACTAAAAGCTAAATATATGTTTACATATTTTTTCTTTTTTGGTAAATCACAAACTTAACTCTGGCTGATCTTTAAAATACCTGAAACTATGTCAAATTTAGTCCAAACTCTCCAATATAACCACCTACTTTCATTGTAATTTTGAATCAGTTGCTTCTCAGTTTAGAAGGGAACTTGCAAATCTGAACTACAGTAGGAAACATGCTTTGCAATATATTTATTCTAGGTGATGTTGAAGAGATGGAGCATCAGGATAGTGAAGAAAACAAGCAGAAAATACCAGATGCAGGTGCTTCTCAGTCTGAGGAGAGGGATGAGCAGGTGGAAGGCAAGCAGCACCAGAAAAAGCAGCTTTTCAGTTTCAGTTTTGTGAATTCTTACGGGACATCAGAAGTAAGCTGCTTTACCACAGAAGGGAAGATCCTCAAACTGAGTTGTACGTATCTTTTTAAAATGTCACCATAGGCACTTTTCATTTGTGGTAACTTTATGAGCTGCTATTGATTTTTTTTCTTTTTCCAGCCTATGCAACTGTTGCTATTGATTGGGATTCTGACACCCGGAAGCTACTTTTTGATGAACATGAAGCTCAGGTGATTAATGTTTTTGTCTCCCTTTTAAAAGGCAAAACTAGATGGACTTTTTAATCCCTTTTTATAAAAAGCTAGGGAAGATAATGTTGTTTCTTCTGATTTGATATATTTCTTAAAAGGCCCTGTAAAAAAATATGACCATAACATATTGCTTTGCAGAATAGATAGGTTTATTGAGAATGGCTTCATGCATCTGATCGTAATATTTTATTGAGTACTTTATGCTTAGTAAACATTTTGTAATTGGATAGTTTTTTTCAAAATATTTATTTTGCCATTGTGATTGAGATTGCTTTTTTTTTAAAGCAGGCATTGAAAGTCTCTGTCTTACCACAGTCAGTATGATAATTTTCTTGCAATCCTAAATTATCATATGTGTTTTATTAGTGTTTTTGCTTTTCCTTCTCTGACCAGATAACATATATTTTATATGCCTTTTTTATTGCTATAAACTTTGTTGTACTGATTGGAAATTGGAATCTTACAATGCAAATTGCAATTGCAATGCATTGATTGGATTTTTCTTCACTACCAGTTATTAGTTATATTAATGAATGGTTGCTATCTAAGGCAGTTGCTGAACGAGAACTGCCTGTATGCATTTACATTTGTTGTCATTGTTGCTACAACATACCATGGTGCTTTGTGTGTGTGGAGTGGAGGAAAGCCAGCACAAGCTAAAGGGGGAAGGGCAGAAAGCAAGCTTGTGACTGTAATGTGTATCGCTGTCTACTTTTTTTTAGAAATGTCTGTGTTTTTCTCCATTTTAATATACATTTGTGTTTTTAGGCATTTGAAAAACACAACAGTATGTTTCAGTCACAAAAAAAGAAAACTTCTGTAGCCCTTAGAGAATGTATAGAACTCTTTACAACTATGGAGACGCTTGGGGAACATGATCCCTGGTATGTTTTTGCTACTGACTATTCTTTGGACCGCATTTCATAGTTTGTTACTGAATATTATCTTTGCATGTTGCTGTTGCTGCTATTATTGATATACCATTCTTTCCTATAAATGAAGCTCCCTAGTTCAGAAAGCAGAGAACCATGATCACATATGACTGCCCTTCATTTCTTAATAGATATGTGAAAGCAGCCCATATCTACATGCCTGTGACAATTACTGTGTTGGCACTGCAAAAATAAAACAGTTGCTCATGTATATTAAGATTATCTTTCATTAGTGCAGCAGGATAGTAGGGTTTCTTTTTCCATCTGATAAAGAAGCCATTAAGTGATCCCTATTCCCCTTCTAGTTTCTGGTAGATCTAGCAAACCTACTTTCTTAGATAAATCTCTGCCATTACTATCTACTTTGTAGATCAAGGATCCCCAATCTTTTTAGAATACATTCCGAATTTCAAGAACATGTTAGAGGCACTCTGAAATGGCTTATGATGATGTACCAAGAGATGAACTGATGGAGTTGCTCCCTACTCTCTTTAGCTTCTTAAAATCCTCTTTATTCACTTTTTTTTTCTGGGCAGGACAACATATCTTTAAACAAATCATTCAGCTATGTCTCTGGGATCTCTATAAAATAAAAAGCATGCAGCAGAAAACTGCATGGCACCACAGCCCCACAGCCACGCATTTGTGATATCATATTTGAGACATATTCCAAACATGTATTAAGAAGCACTTGTTCTAGACAGCTTTACTGGGCAAGATAGTGCAATCTCCACTGATAACTAACTCCACTGATAACTAACTCCACTGATAAATTTTAATGTAATATAAAGCTTTCATCATAGAATTTTTTTTAAATGTTCAGTAAAACCATGATAAAATCAGTAATAGCAAAAGTATGGACAGGATAAGATTAATTATTGAAAACAAGCCAATATATTGGTTTTGAGGAAGAAGTCCTTATTACATTTTTTCTGGTAAATGTAGATTCTGATGCTATTTCCAGTTTAAATGGGACTATTTGGGGGTATTTTGGGAACTAGTGAGAGGATAAGCACTAGTCAGAATGAAGATTAATTAGTACTCCTTTTCCCCTTAAAAATGATTTTTGAAAATGCATTAAATAGTGGTGTATCTTACATATTTCTTTTCTTTGCTCAAAGTATTCTGCGTTCTCACAGCAGTACAGGACCCTTTATCCACAGATTATTCTTTCTGTAGTATTCCTTGAAATGATTAGGCAACTATGCAACATATAAGATCCTGGACTTTTTGTACATCTTAAAAATAAAGTCCAGTTCTAAGCAATCCAGTAGGTTCTCTTCTTATAATGTATAGAGAAAAACTGCGGACTAAAATCTGATCCCAAAAGATTTATCTGGTTTACTTGAGATTGTAATATCTTTCCAGAACTATAGAATTGTAAGTCCCATTAAACAAATATTAATTCCCTTCCAATAAAATGAATTAATATCTGGAACAAACACTTTTGTTTTTGTTTTTAATTTCTATTTGATTTGTTTCAGGTATTGTCCTAATTGCAAGAAACATCAGCAAGCCACTAAGAAATTTGATCTTTGGTCATTGCCACGCATTTTGGTAGTGCATTTAAAACGCTTTTCATACAATCGATATTGGAGGGATAAACTTGACACGGTAGTTGACTTCCCTATCAGGTAAAATTTTCATAAATATTAGTATATTGGTCTTTATCTTTATGAATACATGGTCCAGGTAGCCTTGTCACAACTTAAATAATTGCAGCACCCTGTTGCTGATTTTGATGCCAGCATCTTCCTGAGTGTCTTCGCTCTTCTTGTTTTGTTCCTCTACTCGGGTTTTGTATAGCTCTACCTTTTGTTCCTTGGGTTTGGATTTTGAGATCTGTGGTAATTTTATTTTACATTACTCTGGGGTTGGCAGCTCACTAGTCCAACAGTTTAATTACCTGAATCTCATGATTAATGTCCACATATTCTTGTAGTAAATATTTTTAACTCCAGCATATCTTGGCTGTATTTTGGAACCACGTCTAAATTTATATTTTATTTGACAAAATGTTACTTTCCTCTATGTCATATTATTCTCTGATAGTTGAGTAATTTATACCTTTGGAATATAATTTAACAAATTAAATAAACAAAATGTTTTTCCTAACATGCTCAGTAACTTAAATGACAAGTTAAATGTTTCTCTTGGTCAATATACTTGGAAACAGAAATTGATTTTTTTCTCTGTATCAGGTTAATTATACATATTTAAAAAAAACTTGATAATACACACAGTCATGTCTGTGGTCACATTATGATCCCATGTAATGTTGAGGACTGTAACTTAAATGTGCTCTTGTCAGTATATGTCCTCTGTATCCATATTTTTGTAGGAAAGTATTTGGAAAGATTATACTAGATATAAGAGCATTTCTTTGAATCTCAGTGAGAATTTGCTTCTTCTCGACCTTGACTTTACTTGGAAGAATCATATTTGCACACAATGTCTATCTGTCTTTTGTCTGTAACTATTTGTAACAATTCAGCATAAGTTCTTAGTATAAATATCTCTTTCCCAGCCCTGTTTAAAATATTCCAGTGACTACTCCAGAGAGTCTGCCATTGTTGGTCATGTGTTTGTACCAAAAAAAAAAAAAAGAAGAAGAGATTACATTTGCAGAGATTACCATAAAATGATGATTATATTGAAATATTTCTTCAGTGAGACAGTAGTGTCTGTGTAAGTGTAGCACTCGGAATTCTTAAGGAACATTGTGGGTAATCTGCAATATTGTGACTCTTGCTCCTAATAACAGTTGAATAACAGGGTGGATACTTTTAAAACCGGTTTTGGAAATAGATTGCCTTTTTTGTAAGGTGTTAGCATGTCTTTTTGCCACAACATTGATCTTTGTGACTTATTTATAGGGATTTGAACATGTCTGAGTTTGTTTGTGATCCAGCAGCAAGCCCACATGTATATGACTTAATTGCTGTTTCCAATCATTATGGAGGCTTGGGTGTAGGGCACTGTGAGTAACTCTTGGTTCCCCCCCCCCCCCTGTATCTGCAAATATTCAAAATGTGTCTCCTCAGCTATATCCAAGATTAAAGTAAGGATTTTTGAAACTTAATATAACCCATTGCAGGCTTCTGGATTTGGTTCATTGAGACCTGTCCCGCAAAACTAATAGAAGTGATGTAACAAGAATACTGAATTGTCAACTCTGTAGACAAGAAGAAAAATCCAACTTCAGTTAAAATACTCGAATGAATGTCTGTTAAATAGATAACTTTTTTGTTGTTATTTTGTATCACAAAGTTTCCCTTTTCTGAAGCTGCTGTTTCTTATATATCTTCAATAAAAAGATTGTTATGATTCTTCAGATATTTAAATAATGCTTTTAATGACGCCGATGAGAGTCCCATGAAAAAGCATTCAGTGCATCTAGGCAGTTTGCAGGTTGCTGCTGAATGTGATTAACTTTTAATCCATTAATTGAGCATATAATGATTGTGTAATATTTTTAAAAAATCAAAGTGTAAAGCTTCCCCTTCCCTCACCAGTGATTCTTTAAAGTGCTGGTTGGGTTTTCTTATATAATTATTTATTCATGGTTGCCAACTGTAGTAAAAGGAAAGGAATTCCTTTATTCAGACTATCTGTGCTTGCAAAACTCAAATTGTATTTTTAAAGCATGTCGTTATATTTTTCCCTTGCATTTGTTTTGCTGGCAGATACTGCATATGCTAAGAATAAAATCAATGGAAAATGGTACTACTTTGATGATAGCAATGTATCTCCAGCTTCTGAAGAACAAATAGTGGTAAATATTTCAAATAAATCAAACCTTTTCCTGATAACTTCTGAAATTTAACAAATGCAGCTGTTAAATCAGCAGAGTAGCAAGTTAAAATGGCACTACAAATTATTTTCTACAAAAAACAGAATCCACCTGTAACCCATTAGGAACATGGGGTTAGCTGCAATTCCTCAGACTAATCTCTCAATCTATGCACTGATTAAGTGATAGGATGCGTGACCCCACTATTTGCTTGATTGTGACATACCCCTTCTCACTTCTTCAGGTGGTCAGGGGATCTTTATGAGCTGAGAATGGTCAGCATTTCTTTGCGGGTGGTGATGTTAAGAAGTCTTCCCTGTACCCAGCTGTATTAGTCAACTACTATGCAATCTCCAATATTGATCTCCCTTTTGGGGGGAAGATTGTCAAGAAACTGTTGAAGAGTCACCTAAAGGGAAACCTAGAAGAAATAGATTGCCTAAACCTTTTTTATTCTGGATTCAGTCCAATAATAGGATGGAAATGTCATTTGTTGTTCCATTCAATTACCTTTTTGTGACTTAGATTTGAAGAGCATATCTTTTCTGGTCTTATCTGACCTCTCAGCAGCATTCAGCAGTCAGTACCATCAACAATTATACAATTCTAACCCCCCTGCAAATTTGGGACATGAAGGCAGAGTGTTTAAGTGAGTTGATGCTTACTATTTAGCAAGAGACTGTAATGGTTTGGCTGAGGTTGAATCTTAGGAAAGCAGAGTTATTGTTTGTTCAGAAGGGCTCTCTGTCAGCTCTGGTAACTGGTTGGGATGGCACTTGCCTTGAAGGGGAAGGCTTGCAATAGAAGCCGAATGGAAGCAGCAGGATCAAACTCAACCTTAGAAAGTTTATCAACAAGTCCTTGATCCTTCCGATTCTAAGGAGTTTGGTCCTGTGGGGGAGTAGCCACATTTCATTAGTGGTAGCACTTAGAGGAGGCTGCCAAAGAAGATGTCAAGACTTCTATGTAGGTATATGTATATGTATATTTCAGAGATCCGAGTCCTGGAGCTTTATAGGCTAGCTTCATTACAATCTTTCTGTTAGGTATTGATATATTTTTTTTATATTTCTCAATCACTTTCTTCCAGACAAAGGCAGCATATGTACTATTTTACCAACGCAGAGATGTCAAGCTCAAGGGGAGCCATTCTTTTTGCCCAAGCATGGAACCAGAATCAGAAGAATGTGATGGCATGGATACTAATTGAATTTGTGTAGTTAATCTCTAATATGAAAATATATCTGAGGACTTATTTTGAACCCCTATAGGCTATTGGACAACACAGGAGGCCTCAGCACTGAAAAATAGAGGAAGCAATAAGATGGCAAACTTGGGCATACCCTTTAACCTAAGAGTTTTTAATCAAATTCTCTCTTAACTGTTCAATAAAATGTTGTTGTCTAAATCTGACTTTGTATTATGAAGATTGTGTGGGATTAAGATCTGCTATATGACTGGAGCAATGCACATTAAGAAAAAGATGGCTGTGTTGATTTGCAACTTCAAATTGGGCTTCAGTGAAAGAAATAAGTTTAGTTGCATTGTGAAAAATGTACAACCTGGGAGATATCTGAGTGCTGCGGAATTGCAACATGTGGACATCAGCTTCAGTCTTGATTAGCACACATTACCACAACATTGTGTCAATCCGTTTTGGACGTGTCATGATCAGACTGTGTTTTTCTGAGAAAGTATTTCTCCTGACCCAAAGTCACCCAGCCAAAAATTACCTAAGAAGTATTTCAAAAATAGCTTCCATATTTTCAGACTCAATGCCAGTATAGCAATCCTTTAGAAGTAATATACAAATAATATTTCCTTCCTGTAACAATATTCAAAAACCCTATTCTTCATATACATCAATGCTTTATGCTCATTTGACATCTTTTCTTCACATTTATGCAATGTTTTATCAGCACCATATTAAGGTCTCAATCCCTTTCTCGTACGAAAGCCACACAAAATATCCAATTACTTTGGATGTGTTTCAACCCATTCATTTTATTTCCCGGCATTTTATTCCTATTTATTCAAATAATTTCCCTTCTATTTAGCCATTTCCACATCAACCAAAAGTTACCAAAGAAAAATGGTCTTGCTGTTCTCTTTTTAATCCATATCCTTTTCACTAAGCCCTAGTGTGCTTTGGTAGTAGTTTATCTATATAAACTAAGAGAGTTTTCAGTAATCCCTTGGAATGCCACATTGTAATGAAGAGATTTGTTATTAATGGAAATGACTTTGAAATCATATTAATACCTCATGAAATTATTTCCTTTTGCTGTTAATAGTATGTTCCAAGAATTCATTCAACACTCCTGAGAATCATTTCTTTCACAAATAAATTTCACATAGCTTCTCTCTGCATTCCCACAGGCTATAGTCACTACAACCCAACATTATTTTAGCAGAATTTATTAGATGTGATCAAGTATTCTCTGTAGATTTTAGCAGAGGAAGAGTCATTGCTGTCAGCTTTATTCTGTTCACATTCAATCTTCCAATCATTATTATATAGATTTGCAGGTGATTCCTCTAAAGCACTGAAATGATTATTTGGTTGAGTTGCCCGTGCTTCCAGATTTTTAAACTGGTTTGAGGTTTTATCTCAACTGCATATATTTTCTTGCACATATGGGGCAGAGAAAAGGGGCTGGAATTATTTAAATGCTAATGTCAAATTACATTTTATGGTTTTGCTTTCTGTTTTTCTGGGTTATAATTTCTTTTAAATGTAACATTTGGAGAGATAATAAAATATTTAAATGCAAAAAGCAATTTATAATTAAATATAACCTTATATATTTCTGTTGCATACTGAAGCAAAAATCTTCACTGTTTTTAAGTATGATCAGAGAGTAAGTACATTGAAGTAAATTTCTTCTAAATGCTGTACAAATGGTGTTAGGAATTTTGATTTGCCTCTGACCAGGCTGAATCTTAGCTGGTGTGTACATACTGTATAGTATCAAGATCACTTTTAGACTAGCACTGGATTGTTTTATTGTGTAAAGATAAAGAATAAAATAAAGAACGGATTGTACAATGTATGTACTCTTTGGTATTTCTGTGTGGAGAATGAGGGTTTCTAGTATATCCTAGGATGTGACTCATTACCTAATTGAATAGTAATGCCTCTTATCAAACAATACCAAAGGTACAGCAACCTTTTCCCTTTAACTTGGAATGTAGTGGTAGCCTAGGTGCTATGTGTAGCAATGGCAATTGTACATAGACTTATATACCGCTTCACAGTGCTTTACAGCTCTCTAAGCGGTTTTACAGAGTCAGCATATTACCCCCAACAATCTGGCTCATTTTACCCACCTCGGAAGGATGGAAGGCCGTCAACCTTGAGCCTGGTGGGGTTTGAACTGCCAAATTGCAGGCAGCCGATAGTCAGAAGAAGTGGCCTGCCGTAAATCACTCTAACCACTGAGCCACCGAGGCACCATATTCACTCCCCAGTAATTTCTAAAGCTAGAATTGTAAATTCATACATTGTTTCTTAGCTTTTAAGGGAGGATTTTCATTCTCTATTTCTTGGAAATTAATCTTACTAAGAATGTTGGATTGACTTAAGTCTACTTATCTTACTTCCTAGGAAAATTCGTCAATCCTTTTAAGACCGTCATCTGACTGAGCCATTTATGGAGGAAAAACTACTAATAAAAATGATTGTCTGAAGTTGGCTTACAATGTTGAGTTATATGCAGTAATTGCTGCAGCACTGGGACAAACAGTAAAGACAATATTTCTTTTTAATATTCATCCAGGTCAGTCCTGATTAGGTTTATCAGATTCTAATAAAATAATTCCTTTATTAATTAAATAAGTAATATTAAATTATTAACAATAAATTGTCATTGGAAAGCAGTAAGCCCCATCTTGGAAGAAAGTTCTAGTAGAAACAAAGGTTCCGTGACAGTTGAAACCTTCCACAGGTAGAGGAGGGGCACCAAGCTCTTAGCTGGGAAGCTTTCAATTCAGCCTATGACTTTCTTGCTAAACAAAAGGGTTTGTGCAATTGCTCTTTTATCTTGTATTTGTCTTGCAATTGGGAAGCCTTGATCAACAGGTCTGGTGGATCCCAAACTTGGATTACAAGGGACACTGACTTATAAAATACTTAATGTAGATTAGGCACCCCTCACATTTTGATGATATCATCACAAACAGATTGCTTAGATATCTGTATCTTATGAACAGATTATGGGATTTCTAGAGAAAGCAAAACTTCAGGAAAGATTGTATATAAGTTTAGTAAAAAAAAACACGAATTTGGGGCATAAAATTGTTGAAGTTGCAGATGACCACTTTAAAAAAACTTGTTGAAATATTCACAAAGCTTACATGCGACATTAATAAGTCTTACAGCAATTGTGATCAATCTTTCTCCAAAGTTGCTAAGATTCTTTATGATTCTTTTTTCCGCTCTCCTTATAATAATCTGATAGGTAATGATTGAGTCAGGCTGTCTCAACACGTTTAGTGCTTAGGAGAAGATATGAAGCTATGATTTTTTGGTCAAAATTTGTATCTTCTGAATTAACTTCCAGAAATATTTTAGGGAGACCTAGAGCAAACTAAAATTTATCACTCTGTGTTTATGCTATACTCAGAAGTAGATCTGTTGTAAAGATATGCACTCATGTATCACACTTAGTCATAGTTCAGCAAATAACTCAATGAGGGAGATGGGTGTCCTCCAAATATTGAGGGAGAGAGTGGGAGAGATCAAAGTGACCTGGTTCAGACATTGCTAAACAACTGTACCAACATCAAGGTGGTATGGCTATGATCAGATAAGAAGCCAAAAAACTTGGTTAATAATGCACTGCCTCTATTTAATGAAGGTTTGTAAGTTACCTGCTCCCCAAACTGCTATTATCTGGATTTTTATAAATCAATTGTTGCAATTTTCACAGCCTATATGTTATAAAGTGTGGCTTGCACAAACCCTAAATGGTCTCTATGCCATGTCCAAATATAGTGTGCATTTAAGCTAAAATAACATCATATCCTCATTAACAAAATGCTTTCATTTATTATTCTGTTGAAAGCCATAGCTTAGAGTGAGGTGTAAATGCTCCCAATGTTATATTTAGAGATGAATGACCAAACAAAGGAGTATCGGTCTACAAGTTTTAGGAGAGGACTGGCAGAGGAATATTATAGGTTTGCTCCAATTACAACTTTCTATAAGCAATCAGACTTCTAGACAATTAGCTATTTTTCCCTTTCAGGTGAGATGTCTGAAAAGTTAAGTAGATGCCGTAAGGAGCTAGCAGCAGCTATTGATCGAGCAATGGAAGATCTCTCCATTCCTTTCCTTCCTTCCCAAGATATCAGCAATAACCAGGACTCTGATTTGCCAATAGTGCAACTTTCTACACCCCCTAATGCAGATATCTTTAATTCTAAGGGAGAGGTAATATCTCCTACTGTGTATTACCCCCAGCCATCTTCAGCAGTCTCTTCTCCTGAAAAAGAGAATCCCCTCCTTAGGTCAAATTCCTTTCCAGTGACGATAACCTCGAGTATTGCATGTACCAAACGGGAACCATTGATGAGCAAGGAAAATACATGGTTGCACACCCCAATCTTTATGGCTGACAAGCAGTATTTTATCAGCCTACAAGACAGTGAGAGATGGAAGAAAGGACAAGTAAGGTATGTGTTGCTGTCACAGGCTTGATTTGTAATATATATGAGCAGCATCTGAATTTGTTTTGACTTTGGCTCCTGCTAATCAAGAACAGGATAGATGCTAGAGCTGACTCCGGGCATTTTGATGCCCAAAATCAAATGGTAAAAAACAACACAAAGCAAAATGAAAGTATATATACCATAACCTAATTTGCTGGTCAAAATTTGCTATTCACTCAGCTCATCGACTCTGGAATATATTGCCAAGAAAAAATTAGTAAACTCCATATTGGTCTCCTACCAGCAGGCAAATAACATTTTTATTCACGATAACTGAAACAGGATGAACTTGTATCAGTTTCCAGATGAAATCTGAATCACTAAGATGCTGTTTTAAGAAGATAGGCTTTGCAAGACATCTTTAAGAGGACAGGTTGAACTTAAAACTTCCTAGAATGTGCTCTTGCTCCATGGAGGTAAAATGTCCAGTCCTTTGAGCCAATGCTCCTTATTCTGTGAAATGTGGACATCCATAACATACAAGATGGAATTGATCATACCCATCATATGGTAGCTGTTGGTAGCCTGAAGGTTAATGATGTTAAAAGGCTCCTAAATAAATGGCACAATCATTATATACCTTTTTAAAATTATCATTGCGTATTTCATTGGTATTCTATTTTTATTAGTTCCCTTCATCATGATCATTATCCACAGAGCAAGCCACATGTTAAAAAAACAATAGAGCAGGAACTTATGGTAAGGGAGTGGAGGCAAAGGTTTGCCTGGTTTGTATTTTGATAGAGATCAACAGAATTCACAATGACCAAACTCAAACTAAGAAGCTTTTTTTTAAAGCTTTTATTTTTATAGTGATGCAGTTCTTAAAAAATGTATATAAAAATATGTTAGGGTAAAACTAAGAAGACATTGAAAAGGCAGTTTGGGAAAGTGCCTGGGGAGACATCTTTACACCTTACTAGACACAAATTAAATGGGCTTCTGCCTTAATGCAGGGGTGTCACATGACATATCGGGACTTTTTCCCCTTTTGCTAAACTGAGCGTGGGCGTGACCAGCACATGATGCATCTGGCCTGCTGGCCGAGATTTTGACAGCCCTGCTACATGTATCTACATGTATAAAAAAATTATAATTTTTTTTTAATAAATGTATAAAAATATCTACACTGAATGAATTTGGATAGCATTACTTGAGTACTGGGATACATTTCATTTTAGCTTGTGAAATTGGTTGGCTTGCTTTCAAATTTTTCTCTTACAATGGGAAATGTCCTGGTCTAGTGTTCAGTTAAGGTGTTTTTATGCTGTTCAGCAAAACTGATGAACGATCCACGAAGTCAGAAACAAACCTAATTTCCTGTGATGTTCCTCCAGAGAATCCAAAGGATCATGAAGATATGTCTGCTGGTAAGCAATATTTCCTCTTCGCTCTTTTTTAAATTGGTTTTATGAAGGGAATTAGTACTGCATGCTTGAAGAAACAAAAAGAATACGCACATCTGGTTTTCTGCAGATTTTTCAATTTACATTGTTCTAATATGGATGTCAAGCACAAAATGAATGCAAGATAAGGATTTTTTTTTTAAAAGCCACGCTCTGAAAAATAGCAATGGCTAATTTTGCATTGGCTTGAAAACCACTTTAAAAGTGGGAAGATAGAAATATGTAATGGGAAGGCATCCACCTTTAGAACTTTGTTTCCATAAATGCGTGTGTTAGATTCTTGCCTCTAGTTCAGTGGTGGCTACGTGCCAGAAACCAGAAGAGCTACTCTCCGATGCGCGCGTGCGGGAGCGTGGAAAACTGGAAGCTTAGCTTCCTGGGGAACACATGTGCACCGGTCACCTGGTCTTCCGGTTTCTAACACGCATGTGCAAGCGAAGACCAGCTGGCCGGCATGTGCATGTGCTCCAGGGAGCTGCTCTTCCGGTTTCTGGCGCTCCCGTGCACGCGAAGATCAGCTGGCCAGCATGCATGTGCGCACTGGAACCTGGAAGAGCAATGGCCAACGTGCCCGGAGAGATCCGCCATCACGGCTTTAGTTCATTAGCTTTTCACAAACCGGCAAGCCCTCAAAATATATCCCATCCACATTTGAAATAGCAAACACTATTACAATAGATGTGAGAAGAGTTATGGGTAGGGTTAAGAAAAAAACAATTACAAATACAAATGAATACCAAATACTTAATAACTGGAGCAGTGGCTTTATGACTGCTGGGTTGATTACATTCTCACATTTGGACAATTGGAATTCAGTTTGAAATTCTTTAGCTTCTTCAGAATCAGCAAAGAAACCATCATTCTGATTTTTTGAAGGATCTGGAGCATATTACTAGTCTTTTATGCACTTTTTTTTCTGTAGATGACTCCTCAGCTGTCCATCTGGGTGAGAGGAACACTTTCAGAAAGGTCCTAGAACACAGCCCAGAAGATGAAGCTATCATTGAAACCTTGTTGGATATGGAAGAGGAGTACAGATTAAACAGCTCCACCTTGCACCAGCTTCACTAGGCAGGTGGTGTAAAGTGTGAGCTATTTTAAAGATTTGGTAGTAACATTTTTAAACCATGCAAGCAATCCTGACTTTTGCACAATTAAAGTAAGCAACTTACAATATTGGCATGAAGTGTTTTTTTTTCTTCTCTGTCAAATAATGAACGGTAGTTAAATCAAGTGCTACTGCTTTTGCTTTGCCCTTCAAGTTCCCACTGCAAAAAAGATATTGCATATAAGCCTTCTTGTGACACAATATTTAAGTCATGGTTACTTACAAATTTTTGCCAAGCAGCAGACACACATGTCTTTAAACCAGAAAAAACAGATTTGCATCATGGGATGAATTTCAGAGAAGGAAACACAGAACAGATAAACACTAATAACAAAACTGACTGGTGGTGGAATGAAATAATCTATTTCTTATATCTAAAGATTCATTAATGGTAGGATCTTGTGCATCTACAGTTGATGATTTACTCCATGGTTTTCTATGGGGAAGCAAGCCACATATCTGCTTTCATGTCAGACAGGGAAAGGAAGGAGAGAAAAAAAAGTGTAATTCATTATGATAGTATATGAGTCACAGCACATATATAAATTCCCCCCCCCCCCCCAAGACAGCAATGGGAAATATCTGGTCCATAGGCCATGTTCAAGTCTCCATCTCCCTTCATCAGAATCAACAACTCAAGATATTACCTGAAGTGTTTGAAAGCAGTGTTTGCAGTAAGCTGAACAATCTGAGAGGAGGAAAGGCTTAAACCTCACTTTCTTCATAATCCCCCTCCCTAAGCTGCTCAACCTAGGGTAGAGTTAAGGAACAAAGAAAAGAGACCTCTTCTCATTCCTATTTTTAGTTTGTGACAGAAAAAAGATGGGAACAGTATTAAATGTAACATGCATTTCCACAAGTTTCCATTAAGACAATGCGATCCATGGGCTTATTCATTTTCCTTGCTATATAGCACTGCCATTTCACAGCTGTAATGAACTGCTTGTTGTTGTTATTCTGCTGATGCACAGAACCATGATACAGCATAATTCAACAAGTGCATAGGCATCACATCTCAGAATTCTCAGTGAAGGTTTCACTGGTTGGGAAATTCATGGGGTTGCAGACTTAATAAGGGTAGACCAAGGCCAATGATATTCTGAAAAATTATAACAGGAAATATTGGAAATATTGTACATACACCACATTGTTAAAAAAATCTTAACTCGTCTTTTAATGCGCTGCTACTTTAGTGTCACAGTTTGACAACTGAGCCACAGCCACGTATAACTTTTGGTTGGTACCTAAAGAAAATTATTCAGTCAATCTGGCTTTAGCCTTGTGAACTCAGGAACATGTATTGTCTTGATTATACACACAACACTCTTTACTCCAAAAGCTATGAACATAATTCATAAAGAATCTGATTTTATATACATGTTGAAACTTTAAATGCTTGTCCCTTAAGGATGGATTAGTTTAAGACCTAAAGCCTGTTTTCTATAGATCTAAAAACCATCAAAACATATCTCAATAAAAAGAGGAAATTATCTGATTCTAATTCATACTTTACTAGTATTCCATTCTAAAATTAAAATTAAAATCCAACTTATTCTAGTGAGTGATATTTACTACATTGAAATTTATTTACTTTCCATTTTGGTAACAGCATTCAGTTACTGTGTTTACCTAGACGACAGGAGAAAATTAGAAAGGAAAAGGTGACTCTTCATTCAGCTCTTGGCCAAGCTTCAAGATTTTCTAGTAACTTGAACATCTGCATCACCAAATTCCACCTAAATTCAAGTCTTCAAGGATAGGTAGTTTCTCAAATGTAGTGGGTTAAGCCCTAGCTGTCAAAAAACTTCAGCGTTAAACCATCTTTTGGAAAATGGTGACATTTAACAGATACAGCAGCAATGTATCCACAAATATGTATAAATTCTTCCAATAAGTTTGGCTTGGGCTACAAGTTTAGTAGTTTACATTTGATCAATGAAGAACTATCAGCACGAGTTCTAAGATAATTCAGAAAACATCAGTTAGTCTCAGAAGATGCTCTTGAAGCAAGACTTTTTGCCCGCAGCTACATAATTCACAGAAATTCTGATCAAATTTATTCTGGTCATCAATAAGAACACACTTCCGATATTAAACATAACTGATTTAATGTCAACCAAGTGAAGGTCCTCAGAACATGGATGTCTGCAATTCTTCCTTAAACATGCCTTCAAAGCGGAGATCTTTAGCCATGAGTTCTTCCTCAACATCCTCCAGTGCCCACTGATGGTCAGTTAGTTCTAGAGCCTCCCATTCTGTCTGTAATGGCAAAGAAAGAGCACTGATAGTAGAGTGCACCAAATAGTTACACTGGCTCTTTTAAAATTTATCATGTCTTAGGAGTTCTAAATTTGAGCAGTTGGGTATAGATCCATGATTAACTTATTTAAAAACTGCCTAACATTTAACCAGCCATCTTCCTGACCAATATGTCAGTTGGTGCCAATGCTGAACATATTATAACCATGGCCACATTTATAACACATCACTTTTCTCCAAATAAGATTCATAGGGACTTCAATGTTGTTTTCTCTCAATAAAAATAAACACTGAAGTAGCTCTATAGATTACCAAGTAAATTCCTCATATTTCCATTGTGTCCACAACTTAAACAAATTCAGTCATGTGAGTTTCTTTCCAAACTCTCCAAAGCACTGATTGAGTTTGTTGAGCTTGGTTGCTGCTCTGAATTAATAGAATACATGCTAAATTAATAAGCAGTTCGCGCTAATGGTCTTTTCACTGGTAATACGCCAATACATTTCCAAAGAACTTCAGTAGAGTTTAAAAATACTACTTGTGAATATGGATTTTTAATGTAATTATCATCTAGAGCAGTGTTTTCCAACATATAGCCTGAAGACCCCTGGATCCTCTTAGGGGGCGGTCTGTGAAATCAAAACTATTTGCCAGCCTATGTTGAAAAATAATACTAAAATTAAATCAGATAATCATGGGATGCAGTAGCAGCAGTGAAATGTGAATTTTAATTTTAACACAATAAAATTGATAAATATAACCCATGCAAACAAAGGCCTGTTTGGGATCATTAATAATTTTTAAAAGTGGGAAAGAGTCCTGAAAGAAAACCTTTAAAAAGCACTGTTCTAGATAATTATTTAGCAAGCATCCCTACTGTGAATTCCAGATTAGCATGCTCTATAGCTATTCTTTCTTTAAAAGCATTTCCCCTGTACATTCAAGGAAATGCTACCTATGATTTGAAGAATTAATTTCAGCAGTTGGAAAAGTCTTGTACCTTGAATGCTTTATTAGTATCTGCAGGCATGGCCATGGCTGCTCCTGTCATCTGCTCCTGCATTACTCTGGATTGATCAGCAGCTAGAAATATGAAAACAAGTGGATCGTTATAGTATGCTCTACAAGCACACTAACAGAAAAGACTTTTCGGAAAGTGATAAACCAGCATTCATCTCTGTAAGTAATGAAATATCCTTTCAGTGTTCAGCCAATCATGTATAAACAACAGGCTCAGGTTTTTTAGCATTAAAACTGAAGACTAAAAGCTTTACACCTAAGTAGGGCTAAAGAAGTACATTTTAATTTGCAGAGGATAATAACATGAGCAATTTGATTTGCAATCATAACACTAAAATTATTTCAAATAGAGTCAGCAGGGAGAAACCTTTTTAGGCTAAAAAATAATAGTTATGAATTCCAAATTGTATAGTATGTGTGAATTGGGTTTCTCACAATCCTTTTGAATTAAAGCTACAAGCAAGTATTTCCTTGAATGGATGTAATTTACGTCAGGTTATGACTCATTCAAAAGGTAACAGATTAATAATCTTCTGAGGAAACAGTAGCTACATTTGATTGAAATTTTATTTTGTCTCTCTGTAAAACTTTAAATTTAAATGAGCAGAAAATAACTTACCATTATCTTGGCCAAGAATGAGGGTATAAATGCTTCTAAGTCCAAAGACATTTAGAAAATACCAAGAAGCTGAGCTTACCCTGATAAATCAAAGAAATTAAATGTTATTTAAATAATAAGGGCCCCATGTACAAGATCCTAGATCTGCTTCAAATAAGGTCAAACAATGAAAAATTCTTACCAAGATGCATCCAAAGTAAGCAGTTCAATACCCTGTTGTAGCATTGGTTTAAAGCGCAATGTCAGAGGAAAGGGGACTTTTGCTGCAAAAGTTTTTTAAAAAAGTCTGTTAAAAAGAGAACTACTCTGTATGGCACATTGCCTTATAAAAGGAGATACATTATGAGAAGTTGCAACAAAAAGAACAGAAAATTGAAAAACAGAAAGGCAAGAAAAGTTCAAAAAATAGAATAAGCAGGAGAAATGCACAAAGTATAAAGCAAATAACTCAGAAAACAAAGCAAATTAAATTAACAAGTGCTACACATATACTGTCAAGAAAAGTGCAAATTAATACAAGAACAAAGAAGTATTTTCGCTAGTGATAGTATTGGCAAACGAGAATAGCAAGATAAATTGTGTAACACATTCTTAGACCAATTACTTCCAAAAGAAAGATCATCTTTCCTCATATTTACCATGTTCTAAGCCATAAAGCAATTTCAGTGTAAGTTACTATTTTTGTTTCAAAGAAGAAAATTAAAGCTAACAAATAATGATTTATGCAAGGCTCCCATATCCCCCCCCAAAACAACAAATGTATCATCCAATAAATCAAACCAAAATTTTCACTCAAGGCTCCAATTATCATACTTCAGATAAACTATGTGAAGGCTCTAATTTTAGGAAGGTTGGAAAGAAAGAGGAAGACCAACAAGGTGGCTGGGTTGAGTTACAGGAGTAATGGGTGCATAATTGGGAGACCAGGTTAGAGACTGAAAAAAATCTATGTGGTCCCTAGGAGTTGACACTCACATGATGGCACTTAGTTTTAAAAAATTGAACCCCTCCCCCTCTGGAATGCCACATCTGCATGCAAAGTATTTCAAGGGTTTCTGACTGTGTTGGTTCGGAACCCTAGATTGACACTCACTTGTGACAAAGCCTGAGAAGGTCATGTTGATCCACCCACCAATTAAAATCATAGGTAACACATTTGTTACATTCCCCTTCATCATATCTGTCAGCATGGTAGGATCTGCAAGGCAAACAAAAGTTCAAGTGAATATATGGTAGTTTGCCTCCACTGTTGAATTTCTGAAAAGCTTGGAATACAAAAACAGAATTAAACAAAAGATCACCCTGACTTAATCTTCATTTTAATATTTAGCCAAGCCAGTGTGGTGCAGCGATTAAAGTGTTAAGAGTAGTCCACCCTCACTCACAGAAGGTCACACAGATCAAATTCTTATTTGGGGAAAAGTTAATTGATGGAGTGCAATATATCTTGTCTTGAGGTCTTGAATGAAAGATAGGATAAAAATCAAATAATTAAATAGTATTTAAATTTGCTTTTTGAAAATGACTGGCCTGTAGGCCTATCTATAGGCTACTCTTCTTGTAAATATTGTCAATATCTCTTAAATTTTTTCCGGGTACACTAGCCTAACACTGAAAAGTTTTCACATCTTTTATAAACAGCCTGTGTATTTCTTTCACTAAAATTAATGAGTGGTTTTTCTTTTTTTGATTTTAGCCTAAATTCATTTGGAATTGTTTTAAAATTAACTTGTTTAAAAATAAAGAGTAATGTATGAGTACTCTTAAGATGTAGATACATAAAGTAATAGATCTCAGTTGTTCTTTTTAACGGTCTTTTATTTTAAGGACATGAATGGGGAAAAGTAGCTTTTAAAACAGTGAATGGTAGCAAAGTCTTAATTATTAGGATCAGAATCTGAAATTGCACAAACTGCTCCAAATTTATCCCATTCAAGAACCTGGAATGTATTATTCTTGCAAAACAATTAGAGGAAAGTTCAAATAAATGATAGTAACGTTTGTTTGAAAGAATGAGCTTAACTTAGCTTTAGCCATGATGACTACAATGTCAATCCTATAGACTACTTCACTACTCTAAAGTAGAGGCCACAGTGACTCTGTTCTGGAGGTTAAATATCCCTGCCACTTACTGTTTAATTCATTTAAATTTTAAATTGATAGGAAAAAATATGATGACTGAGGTCAGAGCCTCATACATAAAAAATGTTCAATTAATCAGGATTCATTGGATTCATATAATTCCCTATATGTGTAGAATTCCAGAATGGCAGAAATGCTGTTGACAGAATAAGTCTGATTTTGCATCTACTCCAGAGAGCAGTCTCTGTTCAACCGGACAACAGTGGCTGCTTGAGAACCAGCAAATCAGAATGTCAAACTAGACTGTAGCTGAAATATGCCACTATAAACAAGCCCGTTTCAGACTATATTTAGAATGCTTTGCTTGATCTAAAACATAGTCAGTGTTTGCTTGATATTCAGTAGAAAGCATAATCACAATGCAAGTTACTGAATCATTCAACCGTATTTGTTACTCTAAAGTGTTTTGAGTTCTAGTATTATGTTATTTGAAGAGATATATATAATAAAGGGAAACCATCCTTCTTCAGATGATTCTGCACAATTTTCAAGAACTAGAGAAGAAAGACTTATCATGCAGGATAATTAGCCTGTTTTATTTTTCTAAATAAATCAGCCATCAAATCAAAGCCTGAAACAAAACTAAATGTTTCTAATATCATTAATACAACTATTTCAGGAAGGCTTCTTACATACCCGTCATTGGGGAAGGAGGCACTACCTTTCTTTTAGTTTTCTTAAAGAACCCATCATCAGGATTATTGAAATAATATTTCCGGGTCAGAAAGGACTGAAGGAAAAAAAGACAACATTTATCAAATACTGGGTTTAATCTTACAACAGAATGATAAGAAAGTGGATGTTGGGGGAAGGTTATAAAACTATGTTCCAGTGTGACAGGAAGAGTGTGTAGTTATGCTAACAGAAAATATGAATACTTGCTAGAATGAAGAAAGGAAAGACTGTGAATAAGGAAAACTGGATATAAAAAATGATAGCTGCAAACATGGAAATGAGAGAAAATGTTATATAATGTGCATATAGAAAAAAGCTACAAATACACAGTAATAAAAATTTTAAAAAATGGAACTGGATGAAAAGGATTAAAAAGATGTGATTGTCTCATGGGCCTGGATATGCATATTAATCATAGAAAAATGTTACCTTTTAAAGATATTTAAGTATATTTAACCTTCCTGAGAACTGACATTTTAAGAATAATCTCAAAACAATCAATTTTTTTCTTTTAATTTTTACTCAGAATAAAAGCTTGCAATTCATTTTATTGGGGTCCAAAAATAAGTCCAAATGGAAAGATGTCAGCCTTATTTTCCTTAAGAGCCTCTGTGAATCTAAGTCTGGGGTTGACTTTTGGCCCTGACCTCAGAAAAGCATAACCCAAAGCTTATCTCTATCCCTTGTTTAATTTTCACTAGTAATGGGAGTTCCCCATGCATTTTACTAAGGTCCCCAAATAAGTCCAAATGAAAAGCTGTCACATTCACTTTCCATAGAGAACTTCTATGAATGTCAGTTTTCTGACCTGACTCCAAGGAAGCCTAATCCTAATGCCAACCTTAATCCTAGTACTAGTTTAATTTCCATTGGGAATATAATTTGCATTTCACTGAGGTTCAAAATAAGTTCTAATGTAAAACTGTCATCCTGGCTTTCCTTAAGGACTCTCTGCAAATCTAACTCTGACAGCAATAGCATTTAAAAGTACATACCACCCCACAGTAGTTTGCAGCACTCTCTGGGTGGTTTACAATGTAGAAGCATTATTTGTATATTGCCCCCAACAATCTGTGTTCTCATTTTACCAAGCTCGGAAGGATGAAAGGCCGAGTCAACCTTGAACTCTGTCAGGATTGAACTCCAAGCTGCGGGCAGAGTTTGCTTGCAATACTGCAATTCAACCACTGTGCCACAAATCATAAACTGAATCATAATCTAGTTTAATTTTCATCTGGGAATGGGATTTTCCCATGTATTTTCTCAAAAAATCCCAATGAAAAACTGTCACCCTTACTTTCCTTACAGAACCTCTATGAATCTAACCTGATGCCAGTTTTCAGACTTGACTTGGCTTTGTTTTTAAGGAAGCCTAACTCTATTTTAATTTTTGGGCACTTTAAGAGTCCCATGCATTTTACTATGCTCACAAATAGATCCCAATGAAAAGCTGTGACCCCTCACTTCCCTTAGAGACACTCTGTGACATCAACCCTAACCCTGACATCAGTTTTTAGCCCTGACTTCAAAAGCCTAACCCTGAATCTAATCCCAGTTTAATTAATGGGATTTTCCCATGTATTTTATTGTAGCAATAGGTCCAAACATAAAAAGCCACCCACACATATTTGCTAGAGCCTTTGCGAATTTAAGCCTGAGGTTGGTTTTTGGCTCTGATTTCAAGGAAGTTTAACTCTAACCCTAATTTAATTTCCATTTGGAATAGGATTTTCCTATGTATTTTCTGTGCTCTAAAAAGTTCAAATGTAAAGGTGCCACCCTCACTTTCCTTAGAGGCCCTGAGAGTCTAACCCGATTGGATGGATGGATTTCTCATATCATTTGGCACAGGAACCACAGTTAGTACCACAACTATGGTTACTGGAACATCTGGGTTAGTCAATCAGGCAAACATATACAATAGTCTTTAAGTTCAACACACAATAACAACAATTTCACAAATAGGAATATCTTACATACCTGCTTTGGAATGTACTTTCCATTTTCTCTGAGGACTCTACTTCGAATGAGAACTTGGCTGAAACAAAACAAGGCCATTACATAAAATAAGAAAGAAAACAGGAAATCAGCAAAAAGATGCACTTGTATATGTTACATTTGGGCAAACTGTGAGAAAATATCTTAATGACATTAACAAGACTAGTTTTCATTTACCAAGTAACATTGTCTTGAAAATATTAATGAAATACATGGAGCAATATGTCACTGTCAACATGTTAGTTGAGAACTATTTCCTTTCTTTATGCTGACACTGTCAAAGTTTTATATTTACCTTTAATAATGCCTTCATGAACTGCATTCTCCATACACAGTTTTATGTTTAAGATAACACAAGCCTTAAACACCCAAAGGTAGAGCTTAACAGTTATGAATCAGTCTGTTATTTTGTGGAAATCAAATCATACATAGATCCTTACTAATATATAATATATAAAATATATAAAAAGCAATGAAGTTTGGTGCCTGTTTCATTTATTTCATGAATAGCTGTTCAACTTGCAATAAGCCATTATGAAATAGGAATTGTTTGCACTTCCTTTAGGTGAAGTAACAACTGAGTGCTTTCTATAATTGGTGATTTCTCTCACACACACATCACACCATTAGCCCGTGGCAACTACTCAGTAATATTTAAAGATTTCAAACATTATTTCCTCATTTTTAGTTCTGCCACAATAGTATTTACATCTAGAACTTGATCTGACCATAGCCAAAATTGGATTTTTTTCTTTCATTATATTGTACACTTGGTTATATGTTTTGAATCACTGTTTAACTGCATGACCTGCTCAAGTTTCAACTTCAGTTGATAAGAAGATGGCTTGGTAGTCTGCAGGATTCACTAATATGAGCAAAACTCGTACTTCTTTCAATGATAGCAAATCATCCAGATCCTGACGTAGCAATATGTCTCCAATCCATACCCCCATAATATTACTTCCATGCTTGAAAATTGATATAATGTTCTTATTGTGGAATGTAGAGTTTGTTTTGCACCAGATATAACAAACCCATGTAACAAAGTTCAATTTGCCCTTCTAGGACTCTGGAGGTTCAATCATTTTACATTAACACCCTTCACTATATCTCTTCAATCCATACTTTCTACACTGGCAAATTTACAACCATTCATTTTAATAATGGTTCAAAATTATAACAGCTTGGAAAAAGTGACTTACAATCTGTACTTGCATTTACAACTGTCGCATCAAACCCACGGTCATGTGACTGCAATTTGAACGCTTGGCAATTGGCTTACATTATGAATAGTCGGAGCGCCTTGTGGTCAGATGATCATTGCAATTTTTTCTGCCTATTTCCAGCAAAATATGCCTACTGGGAAATTTGCAGGATTTGCTTACTGTTTGGTGATTTGCTTAACATCCGCTGCAAAAATTGTTATAAAATCAAGTCCAACTCGACTTTACAATCACAACCTAGAACAGAAATTTCTGTCCCAATTATGGCCATAAGTTAAGGACTACATGTACTGTATTTTGTTCCTTAAATTTTCATTTCTCCCTTTGTTCAGTCTGCACCAACTCCATCCAAACAGAACTTTATCAGTCTTCTCTTTCATCTCAACTCATTTATTCTTCCTTCAATTATCTGTTTTGCGATTGATTTTCAACCATTCTGTTTATGTGACCAAACCACCTCAACCATGCTTCTTTTGTACTGTCACTCACTTTATATTGAGTCTACGTTCATTCAACACCAATATAAATCTTGATCTTATGTTTATCTTACTAAATAAACTTCTTAAATTCTCCATTTCTACTACATTCAATTTATTTGCATATTTCTCCTGATACACCAATTATTTTGGCCTTCAATATATTGATTTTTATTGTATTTAACATCTGCTCTGAATTATTTAGGTTCTCAGTGTTGTGTTGCTGCATACAAAACTACGTGCACATTCACATCTCTAAGCAATACATCCCCTAATGGCACAACAATCATCCTTTCTATATTTATCAGTGTATAAATTAAATAATAAAGAGAATATCATACATCTTTATCTTTCACTGTGATAAGTGTTGAACTATTCAATAACATTCTATTTATTCTCATGCAAGCTTCACATACATATTTTTATCTTACCACATTCACCAACTACCTTTCAGCTCCATGTCCATACAAAATTTTATAATTCAAGCCTTATTATATATATATATATTTAAATTTTCCAGCATCAGCCATCAACTAAATTGTGTGTTAGATGTATCAATTTCATTTATCTAGCATGAACAAATTTTAAATTACATATTTAAAACATACCTTTCTAAGCAAATGCCCATCAGAAAAATTAACACTATCATTCATTCTTGGATCTTTTGCTGTTGTTACATATGGCAAGAATAATTATATGTGGCAAATGTATTAAAAGGATAATACATTTGTCTCATGATTTTTTTAACTAAATCTGTAATAAAAACAATGGGTTCTATGTATAATCATCACGATACATATTTTAATTCAAGCAATGAGATTTAACTACCTGATAAATAGACTGATATGTCCAATAATTTAGATGCAGCCAGACAGAAGGCACACTGCTGTGTTATGAGCCTGTACATAAAAATACAGTGTATTTTCCAAAGTTCTCAATGGCTCATGTAGAGACAACAATTATTAAGCTACCTTAGGTCCATGGCAAAGATGAATTTTAGGGATAACAAATATCACCTTATCTGATGCTTGGAAACAGCAAAAACCAGTATGGATGCTGTAAGCCCCCAAAGAAAAAATCTTGTTTTCGTTTGAACCAATTGAAAATTGTTTTTTGCAGCAGTAGCACCATGTAGAGTAAGCAGCAGGAAATACACCCAAGGCACATGTCACCAAGACTAGGCATAATCTAGTCTGTGATTGGGTATCTTAGGAGCAAAGGAAGATCAAGGGATACTCCCAAATTTCTAACTAAAATATACACATATACAGGAAGAACCGATTCAAATATCTGCCATCTTTTGCATACAGCAGCTCTAGATCCTCCAGGAATGTATTACAATCAATCTACATAGCATATTATAATTATTATTTAAAGAGGCACTCGTCAACTATTTAGGACACCTCTTACCTGTCAGACACTTGTTCCTGAGTAAGCTTTTTATCACTCTGGAGAAGGATGGATACATAGTGACGAATCATCCCCACAAAGAAGGTGATGAAGACTATGGGAAGCACCACCCATAATCGAATATTGGAATCCAGCAACAGTTCTGGCTCACCCATTTTTAAGAAGAGTTCTGGTCATGCACACCAGCTTCAGTCTTTAATCTCTAAAAGATCACAAATTATGGTATAATAACTGATGAGTCTAAAAGGTGCCAAATAAGAAACCATCACCGCTAACTTTTCCAGAAACATGTACACAATTTACAAAATTAACCCGCTTTTCAAAACCGACCTGGTCCCCCTTCAGCCTTCCGGGATCAACGACTGACGTCCTCTTAAAGTGCCCGACAAGATGGCTGCTTCCTAACTGATGAGGTCATCACAAAGCGCCCCCGGCGGGCGTTTGGCGGGAGAATTCCAAAATCGGGAAAGAGAGCGCGCGCCGAAGTTGTGCAGCGACCGTGTTGTGTAGTTCCTCCTCCTTGGTAAGCAAGAAACAGTCTTCGCGGAAACTGCGATTGTTTGGCTTAGTCTTCGGCGGAATGCTTGCCTTAGGAGCCTCGCTTCTCCTGGCAGTATCGCAATGAGTCGGGGAAGGGAAGATGACAGAATGAAGCGATTTGAAAAGGAAGAGAGACACAGACACGACAACCATTAAGAAACAAAATCCCTTCTCATTACCTCAGTAGTTTCATTCCCGCGGAATTGTTGTGTCCCGTCCCCCGTCCCCCGGGATCGAAAGGAAACAAACTAAGATTTCAGTGTGGTTGAAATTAGGGATAAAAGTACCCAACTCCTACTCCTACCCCTACCCGACCCAAAAAAAAAATCCCAAATGTAGGCTCATCATCTTTCAAACAGCGTCCTGGGTGGGAGAGAAACAGTGGAATGGCTGAAAGCCTCAACAAAGCATTCTGACAGCAACAATTTGTTGTACAGGGTACCTGTATTAAATTGTATTGTTCATGAAAATGTATTTAGGTTATCCTAATCATATATGCCTGTTACGATATGCACACTCTGCAGATGATTACAATAGCTCCTTTTGACACTTATAATGTAGAGATATATAACAATATATCTTTCAAATAAAATCATTGTGCTGGAATGCAATTTTGTAGCTATAATTTATTTGTTACACAATTATTTGCAAGATCTTAATATAAAAGCATGTTTTCTTCAGCCAGTCTCTAATTTTCACCTAATATTCTTGATCTAGGATACGTCAACGCCTGTCATGGCTTCAAAACGGAAATTGTTCAAACCTCATGTCTACAGTGAAAATCTGATAGAAGAATTACCAAGTATGTAAAGTTGGAACCTTTTTTATATGAAATCCCTTTGTCAAGGACATTAAGCAAAGGAACACTAGTACTTTTAGAACTGAAGAACAACAACAAGAGCAAGCTTTTTCTTCCCATTTGAAGTACCTTTTCCCCCACATCATAAGCAATGAATGAAATGTTAATTGTAGGCTTTCAGGAAATTCCCGAAGCAGTAATATCAAAAAATAAATTGTCATAAATTTTATTTTATTTAGTTAGTATAGAATTTTATACTGCTCAGTTACAAACATTGATCCTCAAATATTGTTGTCACAGTTGCAGTGTTTGAGGACATTCATGCTCCATATTATTTATATCTATATAGCAATAGCACTTAGACTTATATACTGCTTCATAGTGCTTTACAGTCCTGCCTAAGCAATTTACAGAGTCAGCATATTGCCCCAACAATCTGGATCCTCATTTTACTGATCTCAGAAGGTTGGAAAGTTATGTCTTGCTTGAGCCGGTCAGAATCGAACTCCAGGCAGTGAGCAGTAAATTAGCCTGCAGTTCTGCATTCATATACCATTGCGCCACCACACCTTCTATATGCCAGTTGATGGCTGATTTGTCTAAGTGCCAGGCTTCCAGAAATTCTCTGGTGTTTTTGGACTCAAAGTTTCCCATTTAAAATTATGGTTAGGTCTATCCATTTGTTGTGAAATTAAAGAGTTTTCATCATGTCTTTTGACTGCTAGTTGTTTATGGATATGATCTGTTAGTCTTCTACCTGTTTGTCCTACATTGTGGCCTTACTCTGTATGTATGCTGTAGATGACTCCTGGTTTTTTTTCTGGGGCTGGTTTCTGTATTATGGTGATGATATGTTGTGATAGTAGTCTGTTGGTGGTTTCTGAGATGTTTTGATGTGTGGCAGTGTTTTTCACAGTTTCATCCTTTTCACAGTTCGTGTTGCTTATGCTGTATTGGATTAAGTGGTCAGGAACAATAAAGTTGCGTGCATGTCCATTTTGTTGGAAGATACTGTATAGATGATCTGTTTCCATTTTTTAATGTTCAGGTTGCTGCAGTATGTTTGTGCTTGTCCAAATAGTGGTCTTACAGTTACTCTTGTGAGAGGTTGGGATGTTACTTTGGTAGTGGAGCACTTGATTGATGTGAATGATTTTATGATGTGATTCTAATTTGTCATCACTGCCTCTGCTAATGAGGATATCCAGGAAGGGTAATGTTTTGTTTTCTTCTTTCCCTAGTGAATTTTATTCCTTTGAAGATGTTGTTGATGGTTTTGTGTGTGTTCTGTAGTTGGCCCTTTTTAATTATGGCAAAAATGTCATCTATGTACCGGATCCATACTTTGGGTTCTAACATTTGTTAATCAGAAAATATACTAACAGACTCCTGATTTTTTGCCATTAACATGTCTGTCCTTCTATAATGTCCACATTATAGTATACCGGTATAGTAATCTTAATTTGAATGTATAAACTTCTTGATAGAGTCATGTTTGAGAGTCCTGACAAAAGCATATAGTGTAATAGAGAATGCAATTCAGAAAAAAAAGTTTAAGTCCCGTTGATTTTGTTTTAATTAATTATGAGCATCATGTCCAGCAATTATGATCATGATATACAGACCTATTCTTAGATGCTTATAAAGCAGAACCGTTTTTATTCTTTTCCCTCTATAGTATCTACAACTGGCCTTTCAGAAAGTGCTTTACAATCCCTTGCATTGCTATTTCAAGGCAGAAATAACAAAAAATGGGATAACTTTTTTACTTGAATGTTAATTTATGCATTTAGCAGCTGTGACTCCACATTAATCCCAACATTCAATTTGCTTATGTTTCCCTATTAGAAACAAAAAGGCCTCGAACCTCTGGAAAGAAAAAGTCTGTTCTACAAGATGATGATATAGAAAGCAATAATGTTTTTGGGCAACTCCTTAAGACGGCAGGGATTACACTGAAAGCAGGAGAAAAACAGAATGAAATAGGTATTGTTAGTCGTGCTGTGCTTCTTTGGTAAATGGAGTACTTGGTGTTAGATATGTAAACCGCGGGTGGGTGGAGGAGGGCTGTCTGCGGAGGGGCGATGCGGGCGGAGCAGCCTCGCAGTCCCTGGCTGCCCCCAGC
>JANHFL010006871.1:0-21250 GCA_032468155.1 Oxyrhabdium leporinum | reverse complement strand
CAGCTTATAAGCAATACTCTTACATCAGTATATTAATCCAATATACCTCAGAATATTGCCCCCACAGTCCGGGTCCTTTTCTGTATCCTTACGTGTACATGTATGTATGACTAGGCCGTACTTTAAGGATATAGTTGAAACAAGTATATTTTTTAGATAGATAGTACAGATTCATCATTCTCATTATTTTTGGGTTTCAAAATAACTTTTTCCCTATGTTTTCTTGTCTTATTCTCACTCATCTGTTCATGCCATCAAGACAGAATGTTTTTCCTCTTGGTTCACTTTCGTTCACAATATTGCACAGTTATCGCCCAAATTTATTTCCGGTTGCGTGCTATTAACATTTATTGGAAGAGAACATGCAAAAGTAGGATTTCTACTTTCATGCATATCCAGAAGAACCTAGATGATAGCAGTTTTTTTGTTCCTAACGTAACAGGTTAGCGCTGTCACACATAATCAGACCTGCACTGCTTTCTTTCGTTGTTGTTTTCTTTTCCCTCCTCTTTTCCCCTGTTACAATCCAGTTTACAGTCTTTCATGTGTTATGGTCGTCTGCAGATGGGCCTCTAACTGTGTAAGGCTACTGCCCACAGGTCTTAAACCAGTGGAAACTTTCGTGTGATATTTTTGAGGGGAAAATACAGAGGATGTAACAGTCGTGCTATGTTTTTGCCATGTGTAGCATTAAGTTACTGGCTTCTGGCACATTTTATTCTGTACGCAGCCAAAGCAGCCAAAGCCCAGCTCGTGCTCTTCTGTGCAAGAAAAATAAAATATAAAACTTTTCATAACACCAAATAAAATAAAAAAATAAAATAGTTTTTGAAACAAGAAGTACTGTTAAAACAAAGATTAACATAGATGTAAATCTGAAATGCCTTTATTCCAGGACTATCCAAGTCCTTTAAACACAATGAGAACATTAGAGATACTTCGTGTGGTTCCTTAAAAGCTGCTTGTTTGGATGCAATAAGTTTCCCAATTGCTAGAGAACCACGTAAACCTGGAAGTCTATTTAAGAAGGATTTTTCAACCGTTCCTTACCACTTTCAACCTTAGCAGGCAAATGCTATTCTTTGCAAAATTACAGCAAAACATGTATACTTTACTTTTTTTCCTTTTCTACTTTGCTTTTGTGCAGGAGATTGTGGGTGCCTTGGTTACTCATATATGTGGCGGCAACAAGGTTGAAGTGGACGTTTCTCTGGATACATTAACTGATCTCGTGTCTGTCCACACCTCATCCGTTGTTCCTTATGTTGTCTTTCTGAAGGTAAGCATGACTCAACAGTGGAAGCTTTGGTTTAGATATATTTAACTAATTTCTCTGCAGTGTTAGAAATTGGAACTTTTGTGAAAGACAAAATAAACGTATTTAAAAGTAGCATTTTTTAATTCTTTCTTATACCAAAATATTTTTAATTCCGTCTAGTTTGTGATAGCCCACAGCAAATAAGCATACAATCCCTTTTAGCTGTCTAATAATTATTGCACATTTCTCACTGAAGGAAAAATAAATAAAATAAAACAGAGGAATTAATTTGATAGTGGAAGATATATGAGATTCTTTGAAGAGCAAGGATCTATTTTTTCTCTTATTAGAATCCTTGTGGCCCATTGACTTATTTTTCAAAGCAAATATTTATATCAGTTTAGGCATACTTGGTCTCTAAAATAATCCTGAGTATGCATTTTTGTCACAAGAATATTAAGATGGATTTTTTGGATCATGGCACTTAATTGTTGGAAGCATCTCATAACCAGCTGATACTAAATTGGATGTGGGCAAGAAGGCCGTTGGTCCATCATCTACCTGTCTGTGACACAAAGAAATCTTATAGAAACATTCCAATTTATCTTCTACTTACCTGCTTGATGTACTCATGATATTCTAGAGTGTTGAGTGTGAACTTTCCTTTCAGAGTATCTTGGACTATATGGATAATCTTGGTCCGCAGCAAATTCGGAAGCTGTTTCACATCCTCAGCATGCTGGCATTTAGCCAAGGGCATAGAAACAGCCACATCCAGGTGAGTGGACCATTGACAGCTGATGTTAGCCTTATGAGGTAGACCAGATTAAGAAATCAATGCCATATAGATCAGGACTACTTTGATTGTAAATTATAGAAATAGAATCTTGCAAGTTTGAACGTGCTTTCCTCCTCCCTCACTTTATCTTCCTGTGAACTAGGAAGGGACTTGCTGAGATGTTTTCTCAAATTATCTTGTTGATCTGGCCTCAAGCCTGGCTGCCTATAAAGATTGCATTGGTAGTGGCTTTTCCTTTAAGATCATTTCCTATGTCCTCTACATTTGAAGATGTTGGGGCTGGTTCTCTATTCGGTTTTAAATGTCTAGATGCCATTGGTATCAGAAAGATTTCATGCATAGTGGGTGTAAAATAGTTATTCAAAATTTGGTGAATGTTGCTATTAATTTTTGATTAATATTTTTTTCACATGTGTTTTTGTAAATTCATTAAAAATTGGAGCCGTGTATGAATCTAGATTTCCAAATTCAGTATAACATATAAAATTGAATGCTAAGTTGCCTAAATAGTCAAAGTGAGCTTTAGTTTATTATTTGAGAATCCTTGGGAAATCATACATTTCTATATGAATTGCCTATATGAATTGCATTGCCTTTCAGTTATATTTGCTTGCTTTGATTTCATTCTTGGTTCTAAAATTTGCAAATACATTTTACATTCAAAGAATAATCGCCAACTAATGAAGCATTGTATACTGTTGCATGAGTCCCAAGGGGGAAGTTGTCGTTTTAAAATATCTCTCAATTTATAGAACAGAATAGTATTATGTTCTTTTTGTATGCTTTGATAGTTCTGTGCTACTAACTGTTCCATTGCTTATAATTCAGGAGAAGTTGATTTATCTCACATACTTCTGGATGTCAGTTTTTGTAATACTTGGTTTCCTTTCCACGCAGGATGATATGCACATGGTGATTAGAAAGCAGCTCTCGAGTACTATTCCTAAATATCAACGTATTGGGATTATTGGAGCAGTTACCATGGTTGGCAGTATGGCAGCCAAGAGGTGAGCAAGCAAGTATCACATGATGATCAGAGGACAAGTATAGACAAACTGCAGATCTTTACATAACAGTGGGTTAGAATTATAAAAAAAATATGAAAGTAAAGGGAGTAATAAACAGTATCAATGAAGTAAGAATATAAGGGCTTTCCTGCATTTTGAACTCCTCAGCACATCAGCAATGTTCCAGTAATCCTCTGGTTCAGACTAAGAAATTATACATGGAGGTTTGGCTGCATCAGACATCCTTAATTAATGTCATACCTAATTTCAGGAGCAAAGAAAATGGGAAATTGCTGGAAAGGGAACAGCTGAGCAAGGAACAACACAGACAGGCAAGTTGGGTTGTTTTTCTATAGCAGATTTCTAGTGCTACCAGGGAAATAAGAAATTATTCTTTTCTCCTGGCTTTAATGAGGGAAAGTAGTTGGAGAAGGATTTGTTGTGTCCCCCCCTTTTTTTTTCTTCTGTTTTTCTGTACTGCAGATATGGGCAATTCTGATTCAGAATTACATGGAAACTGGATTATTGCCCAGTGGAAGGGCCATCAGTATAAACCTGGGTGTAGATGAGTGGGAGCTTTTAGAGAAGCCCAGATGAAGAAAGCACATGAGACCTTAAATCTCTTAAGAAATATTCTTAAGTTTCTCCACCTGGCTGATTGTATTTTTTAAAGTGTTCAAAGGAAAACTTGCATTGAGTGAAAGGGATGAGGATGGGGCTATGCCTTCAACTGCCTGAACCTGCAGTTTTCTTGGCAAGATTTTCAGAAGGGCCTTTGCCTTCTTGCCTAGGGCTGAAATAGAGTGGCCTGGCCCAAAGGTCACCAAGCTGGCTTCATGCTTAAGACAGGATGTTTGCTTTCTAGCCTCATTATATACCAACTAGGTCTCTTATAGGTATATTTATAGGTATCACAATTCCCCTTTGATATTATTATATGAGGCATCAGTCAAATCCTGGGACTCATTGCAGTGAATCTTCAGTCTGCCTGTCAGAGAAGGCTGTGGATAAGGATAGAGAAATGGATGGATTGATGATGTTACTTAGTTTGGTAATGAAACATCTACAAGAAAACACCAAGCTCAGAGAGCATCAAGGATCCAGCGATACAGATCTATTGGCAAACCAGCATTAGTCTGACATAAAATGTAATTTTGTGGTCAGTTGTAAGGGGATTGGTTACGATTGGAAAAACACCCCCCCCCATCCTTTTGTAAATTCTCTTATTCCTTTTGTATATTCCCCTCCCCCAGTACCGGGGAGATTTCTATATAAACCAGCAGTGCTATTAGCTTGGAATGTAACTATTTAGAGTTGGGTTGTTGTTGTTTTTTAAATGAACCATTGAAATGCTCCTTGTTGAATTAACAGATTGGGATAGTAAAAAGAGTCTATTTTTTAAAATTAAAACACTTTTTAGAGTCATATTTAAAATAAAGCCTATTCTTCTTTCTGGGTCCAATGGACTATGATTGCTTGGAAAGGCAACTGCCTAAGAACATACTGATAGAGAGCATTTTCCCATGTGTGCCTAATGCTGTTTTAGGTAATCTGGAATGCTGCTCACAGTATGTGGTCTGAATCTGTGTCATTGTAGGAGAAGAGCAGGCTGAGGTGAAAGATTGAGCTAAATGTACCATCAGTTTGGAGTCATTGCTTTGCCTCAAGAAACCCAAATCCAGCCCTCTGTGAATTTCGTTGGTCCTTATGTAATACCAATTAGTTGACTAGATTCTTGTGTATAGATAGCAATAATAAACTCTTCTGTGCTTTGAGCTCAATATATCTGGTTATTTGTGCCTGACCTTCAGGTACCTAAAAGCAAGCACTCTTCTTTTTTCTCTCTCTCCCTCTGCAGATTATAACTTTGCTGGAGCTTGTATTCTCCTGTTGTGGGCAGGTTCCTCATGCCCTGGCTTTGTACTATGACGAACTTGCCAACTTAATTCAGAAAGGAAATCTGGATTTGCAGATCCTGGTAGGATACAGAGTTCTGGGCTTATTCCTTTTCCCTTATTATATTGCATAACCATGGCCAATTTTTAAAGCAGCTTGTTTCTTTTTTTTTTCCAAGCTCATGGAATCTTTTGAAAAATGGTTGAAGCATATGCAGAACTATGGATTACATATAATTTGATATTTTCCACCTTTTATCATGTAAAAAATTATTACAGCAATTTTTTGCAAGAGTACTTTGCATCCCTATTTGGGATAGTATAAACTCACAATAAAGCACGTTCAATATTGTAAATCTGAAGAAAATAACTAATCTCTCCATTGTTCTCCAACTCCAATTAAGTTGCCTGTGGAATTGTTGTTGTTTTTTCTTTTTCCCTTAAGGCCTGGATTAAGGACTATGTGGTCCAAGACTTTGAGACCGATTTTGTCACAGATCTTCTCCAGACAGAGGATAGGTATTTCCAAAAAGTATTATAATCTGTCCTAAAAAATAATTAAATTTGGTATATTTATATTGAGCTTTACTGTTGACATTTGGTTTCTTTCCAGCACTTTCCCATTCCCAGTGAAAGCTCTATATGGCTTGGAAGATGGTGAAAGTGAGGGGGGTATTGCTATTAAGTTGCTGCCCCTGTTGTCCCAGAGCTTTTCCAGGAACCTGGATGTAACAGCTGCAGAAAGCAAGGACAAAAGGTTAGAGCTGCCTCCTTTTTTTTTACTCATCTGAAGCGCTAGGCCAGTTTTCTTGAGGCAGATGCTGTTTGAATCTAAATTAGATCCTTGCATCCAACATAGTTTGGAAACTGCAGTCTCGACACATTTGAAGGATACCAGATTGGGCAGGGCATGCTACGGTGTGCAAGAGTCTTAATGGAAAATCCTCCTATGAAAATTAAAAGTGTTGTATGTATTTTCCAAAATTACCAAATATTAAGTGAAATGAAGAAAAAGCAATAGTCATTTTGCTCAGTGCCTTGGAAATTGGAAATTTGGGGGGTGGGGGAGGATTGCAGTCACCCTGTACTCCTTTCAAAAGCGCGTGCCAGTCCTTCTGGTTTGGTTGTGTAGACTGACTGGCGGCAGCATTCTAGACTTTCATGTGAAATTCTATCCTAAAGAGGCCATGCTTTTGTCCTCTTTGCCATAAGCACGGCATTTCTCAGTTAAATGGACTTTGATTGCTACCGTTTGATAAATATTGTAATTTGTGAGTAGATTTTTCCCTCTTGTCAGATTCTTGCAATTCCCATTTCCATGCATGTCTGTGGAGGTTTGCTGATGTGAGGAAGTAGTTCTCAAAATGTTTCATCTCCTGAGACTACAATCTAGTTGATCTCTTGAGCCATTTGTAGGGTCTCCCAAAAATTAGAGTATGATGTCAGTTTTTGAACTGGAACATTGACAATTATGCCTATTTCTCCTTCCAATTTATAGCCCTTATGAAATCCAAATCACTCTGCCATCTCCAGGGCCTTTGATGAAAGCAGTTTTTGTAAACTTACATTTCAGCTCTCCCTTCCCAAAATTGTGGATAACTTATCTGATAGGCAAAACTTTGCAGAAGTCTTAGGACTTTGGCCCTTGGTAATTCAGTATATGTCAGTGAACTATTATAGTCCCTTTTTAGCCTCATTTTCAAAACTATATACAATTGTTATGATGACTTTCTATCTGGATCTCACATTACTTGAGGCTGGTTACTGCTTTAAGCCTAACACAACTGTTTCTGGCTTCCCATGCCCTGTTCCTCCAGTCGGCCAGGTTTTTCTTACCAGCCAAGATTCCTGATGCTTTTTGTAAACGACAATACAAGTTAAGTTGTATGTGCTGTTAATGATTGTGAGACCTACACAGCTCTGGAAGAAGTACTCTTTTATCAATTGCTTGACTGCTGACTGAGAGCATAGGAACATAGCCACAATACTCTGGAGACTAGTCACAAAGCAGATTCAGACTTTGTGGCTTCTGCAGGCCAAATTGCACATGTTTCAAAGGAAGGCTTTTTTCTATATTCAGCACCACTGTCATTTCACAAGGTTTCTCTCTTTTCACCTCTCAGGCTAGTGTCTCCAGTATGCTTGTCACCCTTCTTCCGAATGCTGAGGCTCTGCATGTCAGAACTGAATAAAGGGAGTATGGAGGACATTGATGCCTTATTAGGTATAGGATGTCGACAGCTTACCTCTATCTAATTTAATCCATTTCTATTTGGAATATTATAGGTGGGATATTGATGCAGAAGAATGAGTGATAAAACTGGGGTTCAAGTTTAAGCATTACCATCTGCTACACTGAAATATAGTCTGCAATGTATATTTGTTTATTTAATATATTTCTATAATGCTGCTAGAAACACGTTTGGAAGCAGTATATAACATGGATTGTAACAGCCAACAGAAAACAATCTTACTCATTAGAAAGTGGGGAGAAAAGGAAACAGAAGCAAAACAGAAACCATTGACCAAACTTCATACGAGGAAAATGTATGAAAAAGATATATCAACAATTAAGTGAACGAGCTTAATTATGAGTGAATTTATTTTACTGTATTCTATTATAGTGTGTCCTTTATATCTGACCAGCTTGGAGGTGGCAGAAAAAATAGAGTCTTTGTCAAAGGAAGAACGTGAGTTCCTTTGTTCACTCTTATTTCATGCGGTGAACTGGTTTCGTGAGGTAAGCAGTGCTTCAGAGGGTGCATTTTTTTCATAGTGCTGACACTCTCCTGACTAATAGGCCAGGTGTCTGTTTGATAATCATAATCTTTCCCAAAGTATAATAAGAATCTTTTACTTTGAGAGTTTTTCCCAAAAGGAGAGACTTAGCATAGCTAAGTATAGCATTTTTTCCTCATTACTTTTTGTTGTTGCATGTTCATGAATACAAATATTTGAATCTTGGGTTTGTACGTATACAAATATTAATTTCCTCACTTTTACTTCTTTCCATATAAGCACTACTGTATCAGAAAAAGTAGAAAAATATTTTCTTGTCTTTCTCTTTCCTGTTTTTGCTGTTAATGGCTAAGGCTACTTTGGAAAATATTTTAAATATCAGATTACAGGTAGTCCTCATGACCACACTAGAGCCCAAAATTTCTGTTGTTAAGTAAGGCAGTTGTTAAGTTTTTCCCCATTTTATAACCTTTTTGCCACAGTTGTTAAGCGAATCACTGCAGTTGTTAAGTGAATCATGGCTGTTAACCAAATCTGGCTTTTTGGCTTTGCTGGTTGGAAGCCAAAGATTACAAATGGCAATTACATGACCACAGGAAAGCGCAACTGTCATAAATACATGCCAGTTGCCAAGTACACGAATTTCGAACACATGACCGTGGGGAATAGTTGTAAAGTGTGAAAAATGATCCTCGCTTTTTTTTTAATGCTGCTGTAACTTTGAACTGAACAAATGGTTATAAGTCGAGGACTACCTGTACTGTTTAATTCACTATTGTTGTGTAATCGGTGGGGGATGGGGGGGAAATATGGAATTCTTAAGACTGGAAATTGCCCTGTTGACGGATGGAATTTACGGATCAATATCAATAATTTATTACTTAAAATATTGACAGGCATGTTTTACTTATTTATTTGTTAAAGGGTTTATAGGAATGCCTAAGTCATAATTTATGAATCTGGGCGTTGTGTACCAGTAGAAAACCAATACAAAAACCACAGCCATGCATATATACCTAGGACTAGAAGTAGCAATCATTCCTTCGTACTAAAGATTTTGATCAACTAATTTTTACCAGGGGCCAATATTTAGAACTGATTTAAGGTTTGAAGAATAGTATTTCTTATTATACAGTATATTGAAAAATCGTAACAGTTTGTGAAGTATCAAAAAAAAAATATTGGTAGCAGATGGTAAGAAAAGTCTCTAATCTGATCTTACGAATTTGTCCCTCAAGGTTGTAAATGCTTTCTGCCGAGAAGAAGACCCTAATATAAAAGGAAAAGTTTTGACTCGGTTACAGAACATTACTGAGCTACAGTGTACTCTGGAAAAATGCTTAGCAGGTAATCTTGCATGAAGGGGGTAGGAAGAAATAACATCCAACGTATGCGGGTTGTTTTAAGACAATAGAAAACTTAAACTCGAAAGAATAAATGTAAAAAATTCCGGGAAAGGGTGCTATTCTAATTTTCTTAGGGCTAGTTGATTGAATGTAAAATCCCTATATAGAAAGTATAGATAGGGATTAATGTGTTAAATATGTCTACATCACACAGTTAACATGATGATCCAGAGACATATGTTTTAAATATTGCAAGTGGTTCTCTGGAAAAGGTGTAAGTGATTAATATTTTCAGTCGGAATATCTTGATTTCCTTACAGAAATGCAATATATGTATAAGAGCTATGTATTATAATCCTTGCTTAGGACCACTTGTTCAGAATCTGTTCAAACTTGTGACATTACTGAATGAGTGGCACCTACAAAGTATCCTCTGCTGCATCACCCCCACAGTCATGTGATTGCACTTCAGTTGTTTGGCAGCTAGCTCTCATGACAGCTTCAGCACCCTGCAGTCACACAATCCCTATTTGCAACCTTCCTTGCCGGCTTCCCATGAGCAAAGTAAATTAAGAAACTGGCAGGGAAGGTCACCAGTCGCTCTGTAAGTTTCCTCCTGGCCTCTGTACAGTTGTGTGGCATGGCACACTGCTTCCCCCAGCCTCCCTGCACTTCTGGCTTCCCTGCACTTGCGCAGCCCTGCACGCTGCTTCCCCTGGCCTTGCTGTGCTCCTGCACAGCCTATGCCTCGCCATCCCAACTCCCCCATGATCACAGCACTCCTATGCTCCTGACAGGGACTCTTGTTGCTTCCCACTTCACCCATGCACCTTGGGGTTATGATGACAACTGGGTTTGTTGTTATGTCATGCAGCCATGTGACAGTCAATGAAAGCAATCCATTCCAATTGCCATTGTAGCCCAGGGATTACCTCTGCAGGTGTTCCTCAACTTAAAACCATTTGTTTGGCAGCTCTTTGAAGTTAGAAGGGGACTGAAAAAAGTGGCTTAGGACTGGTCGTCACAATGAGAATCATTGGAGCATCCCCACAGTAATGTGATCAAAATTCAGGCACTTGGTAACTGGCATATTTACAATGGTTGCAGCATCCTGGGTTCACGTAATTGCCATTTGTGATCTTCCCAGCTGATTTCTAACAAGCAAAGTCAATAGGAGGAGGCAGATTCGCTTAACAACTGCATAATTCACTTAACAAGTACAGTTATTCACTTAATCGTGGCAAAAAAGGTCATAAAACCAGGCACGATTCACTTAACAACCACCTTGTTTAGCAATGGAAATTCGGGTCCCAATTGTAGTAAGTCAAAGATTATCTGTATAAGAAATTTAATCAAGTTACTTGGATTGTTTTCCTTTGGTTTTTCAGCAAGCCCTGGATATGTTCCTCCTCTCGCTAACTTTGATGCTGAGACCTTGGAAGCTGCACCTGTCCTCAGTACCACTTCTGTTATTAAAAAAAAGAACAAAGGTGCCACATGCAATTCATTGTTTTGGTTAAAATGTAAAAAAACGTAAAATCAGAAAAACGTAATGGCTGAGTATGAATTATAGTTAAATTCTTCTTGCATTGATGGTTTCTTATACACTATTACTGTTTGTTAATAGTGGCAATACTAAATCATCTGCTTTAAGTGGTCCGTCAAGATAATTTAATTTCATTTACAGTAGTACCTCCAATCACGACCATAATCTGTTCTATGACTTCGGTGGCAACCCGATTTGGTTGTGACCCGAAGCGAGACTGACTGCGCATGCATGTAAAAAAAAAAAACGCAGTGGAAGGGGAAATTGGCGTGGAAGGGCAATTGTTGGCTGTGTTTGCTCACCACTCGAGTATTTGTTCGCAACCAGATGCAAAAAGATTTCCGGAATTTTTGGCCGTCACCCGATTTGAGCGTGGTCTGAAGCGTTCGTGACCAGAGGTTCTACTGTACTTTGGTTCTTGCATGACTCAAAGTAGCTTCAGAAATATACATGAATGTCAATAGATTTTCCCCCTCCCCCGTTGTGTTTGTAGAGCTACTGAACTGCTCAACAACATCATTTTTACACGTCAGCAATTCACGAGTCAGGATAGCTAGGGCAATCATACAGCAGCCAATTTTAAAATCTTCCCAGTGGCAAAACAGTTTTGTAGCGATTTTGGCCTTTTAATTTTTTTTCTTCCAGAGAGCTTTAGAATCCAGCATGATACCTGTAATAAGCAGCAACATGGACATGTGTCTAAAAATGAGTATGGTATTTCTAGCCCATGAGATTATTGTATAAAGTACTAGTTCATTCATGTGGAGAAGGAACATGCCTAAATGTGTGCAAAAACAATAAACATTGACCATTTAATCTATTGTTTGGAATGAAGCCTATCATTGCCTAAGTTTAGTCAAAAGTTTCATTCAGCAGACTTTATTTGAAACGTGAACTCCCCTAAAGTGATGTGTGTTAATTTTTGAAACGTGAAATCCCCTAAAGTGATGTGTGTTAATGCACGGGGTTAGACTTCAAATATACTATATCTTTCTCTTGGAGATTCTATTTATTTTAAACAGCTGCAAAACTGGCTTTCTTTTGTTCTTGGAACCTTTTCCTTTTTTTAGGACACAAAAGACTAAAATCAGATAGCAGCAAAAACAGCTTTGGAGATCATTCACAAGTGGATGCAAACTTGGAAATAATTCAAGCTGAAGCTGAGACAAGTCAACAAGAAAAATCTGTATGTGTCCTATTGAAAATACATTAAGTTTATAAACTTGGGATGCTTTAGGTCTCTTTCTAGAAGTCTGAGGTTACTATATTCATTATTGTTTTGTATCTTTTATGAGAATATAATAAGCCAGAAGATCTGCAGAAAGTTGTTCAAGAAACTTTCGTTGGACAAGCAAAGTAAAGGGATCTTTTCAGTTGGTAGCGAAATTGGATAGAAATGGGAGTAATATACTTTCAGATTCTTGGTAACCAGTATGATGATCGTTTGCCTGAAGTTTAGAAATTGAATCATTACACATAGTTTAATTTTATTTATTCATTTGAATGTGCACATCTGAGTGATGAAAAGCTCAGCTGTCAAAAGTCTTTGATATTTTTTTTCATTGTTCATTTGATCAGAACATCTTTAGTGATTATTGAAGAAACATTAGATTCTGCAGAGGGTGCAATTATATCTTTTTACCAGTGCGATAAAAGTTAACAAAGCAGAATTTGCATATCCTGCATGCATACAGTATCAAGTGCTATTAAGAATCAATCCAAAATATGGTGCCACTTTTGCAGCTGATTGCCAGCTCTCAGTTTATATCATCTTCTTTTGAAGGGGTTTATATTTTTCTCTTTAGAGCTCTCCAGAAAAAGATCCAGGAACTCCTTTAATACAGCTGCAGAATTACAGTGCATACTTCCGTGAATTAGATTTGGAAGTTTTTACGATCCTTCATTGTGGACTGCTGACCAAATCTGTTTTGGACTCAGAGATGCACAGAAAGGTAAGTCAGCTAGTATGATGGTGGCTCTTTAACTTCAGGATGAAGAATCATGGGCAAAACAGTTTTCTGAGTTAAAATCAGTATTTCAGTTATAATCAAGCATTTATTTATTTATTTATTTATTTATTTAGCACATAGCATAAAGTGCATAGATGAGTGGTGTGGTGGCCTAGAGGTGGAGCTCTCACCTCACAATGAGGAGGCTGTGAGTTTGATCCTACGTAGAGGCAGATATTTCTCTCTCTGGGCACGATGCGAATATATCTGCTGCATTTAGCTGCACATTGGCAACAGGAAAAGCATCTGGCCAGTAAACACTCAGTTCCATTCAATTGCCCAGACTCCACCCTGCAAGGGACTATGGGGTCATTAAACGAGTACATGGATAAGAGTAAGAAAAATACATAAAAGGAATACATAATACTATGGTACAGACATGATGGAAATACGTAGTCAGTTTTGTAAGGTATGAGGAATTCAAGAAGATACATATATATATATATATATATGTATGTATGTATGTATGTATGTATGTATGTATGTATTTAAAACATGTTGGTTGATGAGAATGGAATAGGTTCCCATATTAATATCTAAACCATTTATCCAATTAAGCACAGTATTAGCTGGCAAAAATCTGCTTTTCCTCCTGTATAAGCTCTCAAATGGCAGCCAGTGACTATGTGATCCAGTGTCTGGTGAGGAGCACCACTGTCACATTCAGGGGAGGAAAGTCTGCCCCATTTAAAGAGAGAATCTTGACAGATGCCCTGCAAGGTGCGAATCCTATTCAGAGTTTTCCAGCACTGGCGGGTGGCATCGAAACCCACTAATCTTTATGTCAGGTCAGATATATTTTTCCAGAATATGGACATTCAATAATCCAGTTTACCTTCCACTGGGATTTTACATCAAAGTTAATGTTATGCAGCTGCTGTGCGAGTATTACTGTGGGGTTCCTGAATTTAAGCCTTCCAATCGATAAATATGGCATATCAGAGTACACAATCATAATCAAGTAAGTTTAAGTATTAAGAAAAGTCATCTTGATTATAACATAGGGTATGTAGACACTATTCACAATAAGCATTAGGCATATCTTGTTAGAATTATTTTCTACAGATTCTTTCTATATACCAAGTTCTGTTCTGTAAACGTAGCTCTAATTCTGGATGGTGATACTCATCTACACGTTTTTTCAGTTCCTCAGCTTTACTGGCAATTTCTCTGTCTGAATTTTTAGAAGTAAGTCACTGACAAAGCAGCCAATCTGTCTTCACAGGAGGAAGAATGGATGGTACACTAAGACTATTTGCTGCAATGTTCAATATGCCTACCTGTTATTGATATAATTAATTGATCCTGTTGCCTTTCATAAGAGAATTGCAAACATTTGCCCCTTTTCTCTTTAGCATTTTAAGAACTTTGTTCAGCTACTTGAAAAATCTAAATACATACATTTACTAAACATATGACTTACTATGAACACTGGAATTATACTGTATTCTTCCTTTAAAATACTAGACCCGTGAAGTAGTGCAGTTAGAGCCAACTGAGCTACTGTTCCTTTTAGAAGATTTGTACCGGAAAATGGAACATATATTAATACCAGCTCCTGCAAGGAGAATCCCTTTCTTAAAGGTATGTATCTTCTGAATAAAGCATTGTAGCTTTAAGCAACAGAATTTTAAGAAATTCATTTAAAGAAGAACTTTGTTTAAATGAAATTGAGAGCCAGTTTGGTTTAGTGGTTAAAACACCAGGTTAGAAACCAAGAGACTGAGCTCTACTCTTGCCTTAAGCAAGAATGAGCTTGGGCCAGTCTCTCTCTCTCTCTGTGTCCAAGCCACCTCACAGGACTGTTGTTGTGGAGAAAATAGGAGGAAAGAATATATATGTTTGCCACCTTGAGTTATTTATAAAAAATAATAACAGCAAAATAGAAATCTAATAAATACATTTTTATAAAGCAGAAACAGAAGCAATGATGAATTGGGACATCAGAGATATACCGGCTAAAATGAATAAAAAGCAAATCAAAGTAAATGAAATGTTCACTATGTAGTTTCCTAGTATAGCAACAATTTAGGATATTTTTAAATTTCTAATGTTGAGATTAATAGTATTGGTTTAGGATCTGGAAACTTATAATTGCCCCAGAGAATTTCAGTCTAAAGTTAAGATAATGCATTTTTGTTGCTTACATTGTAATTGTTGTTTGAAATTATTATATGCATTAGTGTACATTCATCTAATGTCTGCACTTTAACTTCCTCCTTAATTAACTGTTTTTATTAAACCATACTTTACTTTGATTGTAAGCCATATTTTTTCTAAGTTGATGCACAAGATTCAGTGATCTTGTTGTCTTTGTATGCAGTGATATGCTCAACTTTGCAACAACTCTTTGCTATATCAGTTTCATATTCCAAACAACATTATGTTTGCTGAACGTCCACTGGGACAGACTTTGGAATCATAGGGTTGGGAAAAGTTATCTAGACCACCAAGTCCAATTTCCTGATCAATGGTGGCTTCCAGATGAAACCACCCCCACACATCTAGTTTTCACTTGAACACTTTCAAAGCACAGGGCCCATCATTTCATTGGGTTTTTTGTTCCACTCTTGAACTAGTGCACTAGGAAGTTTTTCTAATATTCAGTCCCAATCTTGACAGTTCCTGCATTCTGGAACTAGAGAGTATAAATCTTGATCTTTCAGATAGAGGCCAAGTGCCAGTTTTTTCAGTTATTTCCCCCCCAGTTATATACCCAGTTTCTTTGATTTCTTCACAAAAAGAGTGATCAGGTTTCTAGTCCCCAATGGTCTGTGTTAAAGTATGATTGCTGCAGAAACAAAGGTATTTCAAAAGAATAAACCTGTATATTTTTTTATAGGGAAAAGGAAATAAAAATGCTGGATTTTCACATCTTTGCCAAAGTACATCTCAAGCAGTGATTGAGTATGCAGCTGAACTTTTAAAGCCACTATGTAATCACATAGAAAATATGCACAACCACTTCCAGGTTGGAACACAAATTATTTATTCTATAACGGCATACACTGTCTTTACATCATGGCATAAATAAACCCACTACGGCCTTTTATGGAGTAACTTATTCTTTACTTAAGACGCTGATTACAGAGAACCATGGTGTGATTGATGGACCAGGCGTCAATATTCAGGAACATCAATTAATGTCATCCTGTTATCAACGCTTATTGCAAATCTTTCACTTCCTGTTTGCTTGGTAAGTATGTGGAATTACAATTATAAGTGTGAGAATAAATTAATATTTTACTATTGGCCTTTTATTTTCTTTGTAGAATGTCATGAAGCAGGCCACCCTTAGCATAAACTACGATGGGTCTTTTTCATACAGCAACTTCACAATGTTTTTATGAATGACAGTGAGCAAACTAAGCTACCAGAGTAATGTTGGCTTCTTTTCTAGAGATCACACTCAAAGTGTGTTCAAACAAAAGACAAATCAAGCTTATGAAAATGCTTTTGTTCTTGCTGTATTAGCTATAGTAACAAATAATTGATGCTCTTTTTTTTTTCATCCAGGAATGGATTTTCTCAGCATGAGAACCATGGCTTACTAAAAGCAAATCTGCATATCCTTGCATGCAGACTTAAGCCAGGAGATAGAGAGCTTCCTCTTGAGGACCTACTCAGGTACCAGAAAAGAATCGTGCAACTTTGCACAAAATGCGAAGGGCTTGGTAGGACTTAACATTTATCAATACTGTATATGAGAGACCTAGAATTCACAAACATTTTTCTTTCATGCACTCTTCCAAAAGAAGCTAAAAGAAAAACAAGATCAGGAACGCACTATGGGACTAATTATGAACAAGAAAAACTAATGTAATGTTTAGGTCTATTAGCAAATTATATTTTCATTTCCTTTTCCTCCTGTATCCTACAGTCAGAGTTTCCAGTATTTACTGAACTTCCAGCACAACATTCCCAATATTTACTGTGCATTGAGTCTTACTCAGCTTCTGCTTGTCATTGCTGAAAAATCTGTGGCCAGTCCAAAAAGCAAAGAAATAGGTAACATGTGGAATTTCCTTTTATTTCTACTGCACGTCAATATTTTGGAAGGATTTGTTTTTTATTATGAGAATTTTGTAACTATAGCATCTATAATTCCAACAGAAGAAACATGATGTATGTGGTATGGACACTGCAGAAAATCATTCTTGATAATAGGGAGATGCAGTATAAGTTCAATAAATGAATAAAATAATTTAATTGAAAATAGGTAAAGTTTCCACCATAATTAATGGGCCTAATTGAAAAATAGATATAGGATTATAAGACTGTAGGTGTTGCTGAATTTCTAACACCTGATATGCTTTGGGTTTATCATTGCCATAAATTGCAAGACGTTAACTCAAAACTGTATTAAATTTAGCAAATATAATTTCTCTCAGAAGAAATCTTAGTGAGCAGCCATATCTGGCATTCCTTCTTGTTCTTTGACAGCTTCTATCACAAAGGTTTTCCTTTGCCAATCTTGGATGCAACCCAGTGGAATTCGTCAGAAGGGCTCCCAATTTAATGATGCTCTCCATACTTTGCTGACGTAAGACTGTTTTTCTTTTGGTGCTGGCAACCCTACAAATAGGCAATTTCTTTAACCATGTTTAAAACACCTCATTGCCAATTAGAGAAAATAAACACTTTAGCATTATAAACTGCAGGATTTTTCTAGAACTGTTTTCTTAATTTTCATCTGAAAAGTATGCAATTTGATAAGGTTTCATAGTGTCATACTTTGTTGTTATCAACCAATATTATTTTTCAGCAAAGAACTACCATAAAATGAACCGAATGGCCTTCCTTCCTTAGGCCTCTGTTAAAAAAAATACTGCATTTTCTGGTTGGAAGGCAAAACAAATCTGAATTCCTTGTCAGTATGGTGCCAGAACTGAACTCTGTTTCCTACAGTGCCATTTTTTTTTCTCATGACATACCATTGAACAAAAGAAATGTGAAAGGTTGCTAATACAGATAATCCTCACTTAGCAACCATTCATTCAGTGACCGTTCAAAGTTCCTCTTGGCGCTGAACGAGTTGTACTTATGACAGGTCCTTGAAGTTTTGGCTCTTAGAGCATCCCTGCAATTGTGTGATCACGATCTGGGTGCTTGGCAACCAGTTTGCTCTTATGACAGTTGCAGCACCCTGAGATCACATGATCACAATTTTCAACTTTTCCTGCTGGCTTCCCACAAGCGAAGTCAATGAGGAAGCCAGCAGAGAAGATCACAGGTGACTCCACTAAGTTCCTTACCTGGCATCAGCCACCCCCAACCCCACTACACTCATTCCACGCCTTGTTGGCCCTTACACACACTCCCACCAGGCAGTTGTCCTCACCATGCCTCGCTGCCCACCAGTACACTCTCTTCCACCCAGCAGCAGCCACCCCTAAGCCCAAATCATCTGAATGTGCTACTTACCTGCCTGCCAGCTGCTTTTGAGCCACCTGGGACTTGCAACTTCCTGCTGGTTTCCCTACAGACTTTAGTTGTTGGAAGCTAGCAGGAAATTGCAAGGATATCTTCACTTAACCGCTCATGATCCTTGCTTAATGATGGCAGTCAGGAATGCCAGGTTTGTCACTAAGTGATGCAGTCGTGTGACATCACACTTCATGACTGCATTGCTTAGCAACAGAAATTATGGTCCAATTACCATTGTTAAGCAAGGACTATCTATACATTATTCCCATAGTTAAAATGTTGAATTGATTGATTTCTAATAAATACATTTTTAATAGAATGCAATAGAATGCATAATCATGTCTGTTGCTGAAATGAAAGCCACGTTTATGTTTTTCCATATGTCAGATAAAACCTACTGTTGAAAAAAGGTTTAATGCAGTCTTTCAAAAGAGATATCTATAATTTTGTGAAAAATTGTTCTGTGCAGTATTTATATGGAATATACCCATGATATCTTGAAGGAGATAGAAGACATTTCAAGCACTGGGGTTCCAGAACTGATTCGTTCTGCTAAAGATGGATACTCTTCCACTTACCCTACACTGACCAGGTAATAATTACACATTATATATTTGGCCAAAAATCTGTTTGCTGTATGTCGGTTAAATATTCTTATTATGGTAAACTAGGCTCTAGGAAGTTTAAAGATGCCAGGGTTCTATTAAATTCCAAATTTTGGAATATAATTATCCATTTAAGAAGATGTATTGGTTTCACCTTTATAGAATTAAGAATATTTCCAGAAGATGCAAGGCTTAGATCAGGGGTGTCAAACTCACGTCATCACAGCAACATCACGTGACATATTGCGATTTTTCCCCCCCCTTTGCTAAACCGGACTTGGCCGTGGCCAGCACGTGACACATCCAGCTCGCGGGTTTGAGTTTGACAGCCTTGGATTAGATGATCAAGCTATTGGCAGCAGAATGGGAACATTTTATAGTAGTATATCATGATTACAACCCTAGTTGTGGTATCTGATCTTACATTGATTTCATATACTTAGCAGACATTCTGTAAACACTAGGAGTGCAAAGTTGGCTTACATAAATAAATAAAAGTTAAAATATTTTAAGAAGACAAATTTTCGGAGACCACATTTGGGGAGAAATACTTGGTGTATTACCGTAATAACTGGATGCTTAGCAAGATTGCTTACTTGTGACTGCAGCTCAGATTTGTTCATCATCTCTCCAAAAGTAAGTTGCTTCAATTTCACCATAAATTTTGTGAGATCCTATATGTGCACTGAGACTTGTCAGGCTTCTCACTTATTTTCTTAGGTCCTTGGATATCCTTTCCAAAAGTCAGCAGATTCACAACTACTATGACTTTTCTCATGTTTTAGATATACTGCTTCTAAATACTGCATATGCCAAGTTATTGAACAATTTCAACAATATGTCACCATCATTCTTAACAATAAAGACAACTGCCAATATATTTGTTAACCAAGTTTATACAGTAACTTAACTAAGTGCTTCTCCACACATCTGATTGCAAGTTGAAATACGCACATCTAATTACAACATGAAAAATCAGAATGCTGGATAATTTTGCCTATCCTTGACAAAATTTAGCATATTTTCCTAGGTAACTTAGCTTCGTTTTGCTTCCTTGATTTGGATTCAGTGTTCTTACTTTGATAATATGCACATGATTTCATTTTTATTTGGGGCTGCTTTTTGTATTTTTTATAACAACTAGTTTGAGAGGGTATTTTTTCCTCACTGGACAGTTGTCCAGAAATAAATCTTGTTTGAAAGATAGATACTACATATGCGTCAGAAAGTAGTAATGTCATAATGGTGAGGAGTACAATAAATATATTTTATATTTCATCACCCTTTTTTTTTTTACCAGACAAACTTTTCCCATTTATTTCCGGGTGATGATGACTAAATTAGAGACTTCAATAAGAAGCATATCTGCCGGAAAATCATCAGATTCAAGTGAGGTAATGTGATGAACTAGAACTTGCATTGCTATCAATATGCCATCATTCAGGGAAAGAATATATGTATTCTTTTGATGTGTTTCTTAGAGATTATTGAGACAGAAAACACCTATCTGAATTTTTATTTACAAGGAACATATGTAGCACTAGTATTTGTGCATTGACACGCATAAAAACTGAATTTTAACTTGGAGGTACTTGTTGGTAATTACAATACTCAATAGGTGGCATTGTTTAATTGATGGAACCTGGAGTACCCAACCCTGCCAGATCAAATTGGCCAGACAGATACTATGGAATTTTTATCTGTAACTACAACCCACAGCCGTTGATTTTTCCAAGGACTTCTTAGGAGCTGTTTCTTCCTCCCACCTTTCCAAATTAATGGATATTTGACATAAAAACAGGATTTAAAAAATGTTTTTAAAAGGCAGCTGGGGTATGTTTCTATAACAACCATCTGTATCTGGGAACAGCTACTTTCTCCCCAGCCTCAAACATATACTTGTCTTTCTTCAGCAGTCTTCAACAAATAAAGAACACTGAATAGGAATCAGATGAAAGTTCTGCCCCACATAAGCAAACCCAGCTATATGTTTTTGTGCATGAAAAAGTGGGATGACAGGAAATATAACTTGGAATCCTGCCTATATTATGATTTCTGCATGACTGTAGAATTTAGAATTAACAAATTGTTATGGTAAAATCTCAGCAAAACCATTTGCAGGGGAGGGTACGCTGCTCCCCCATGTTTTAAAAATCAAATTTCCCGATAATTTACATCACTTAGCCAATTTATATCATCTTTGTAATGATGTCATTATCTATATGATGAAATATGATTTGTGTAATGGTGTTGATGCATAGATCCATGTACCTAATGTAAATGTCTGTGTATTTAGCATATGATTAATGTAAATTAGTCTTAAATATATGTGACTCATCTGAACTACATTGGATTTAATGGACTTGCCCATTATTTCCAGGGAATTTCCAAATGAACATTTTGTCTTTTGCATTAGGGTACTGGAGGCTAAAACATATAACATACAGTTGCTGGAACTGGATATGTCTAGTTTAATGAAAAGAAAGATTAGGGGTGACATGATAGCAGTCTTCCAATATTTCAGGGGCTGCCACAAAGAAGTGGGAGTCAAACTATTCTCCAAAGCACCTGAGGGCAGGACAAGAAGCAATGGGTGGAAACTAATCAAGGAGAGAAGCA
>JANHFL010006869.1:38722-61120 GCA_032468155.1 Oxyrhabdium leporinum | reverse complement strand
TCCTCGTGGGAAGGGAGGCAGAGACACTGGGGCGGGGTGAGCAGGGGGCGGGGTGAGCGGTGAGCGGTGAGGGGACGGGGCCAGCTGGAGGTGATATTTACCGGTTCTCCAAACCAATCAAAATTTTCCCTACTGGTTCTCCCGAAAAGGTGCAAATCGGCTAGATTTCACCTCTGATTGCGTTCATACCCAGTCTTCATTGAATGATCCTAAGCATTAATTTACTAGCATGTGAAATTAAGGATATTGTTACATCTCCTTTCTTTAATATTGGTGTATAGACTGATCTCTATCAATCAGCTGGTCACTGTGTTGCTTTTCATATTTTCTGCATTGTTTGGTTAGAACCTTTACAGATATTTCTTTTATTGCTTGCCCTATTTCTGTAGATATTCCATTAATTCCTGTAGTCTTCCAACTAGGAATGTCCAGAGTGCTGATCTGACTTCATCTTTCAGGGTTCTTAGAGGCCCTTGTAAATAGAAATAAGTTTTATGATATCTTAGATATCGTCAGCTCTACAACATAGCATTTCAGGATACTCCTGCCATCTTTGTATGATCTTCTTTGAATCAGTTATTGTCTGCCCATTAGCATTCCTTAGCATACCAATTCAAAATTGAACATCCTTCCAAGTTAAGAAATCTTTTGGAAGATTTTCCTTGTTTTTCTATGTCTATTTCCATTTTTAATGTCTGTACAGATGTTGTTGTATATTGTTTCTTGTCTCTTTTAACAGCTGTCTGAAATGCTTTGTTAAATTCCTTCCTGAGATTTTTGTCTTTCTTGGCTTTGGTTTCCCTTCTCTTCTTGGCAATTTTCACTGTCTGTACTGACATCCAGTTTAGTTTCTTCTGTTCCTTGGTCTTTGGCAGTCTTTTTTCACAGTCATCCTTAACAATTTCTTTGATTTCATTCCACAGTTCCTCTGCTTTCCTGTCGTGAGGCTCAAAATCTCAAACCAATTTTTATATTCTCCTTGAAAACATCTTCTTTAGCTTAATTTGGAACTTGTACCTGAGCAATCTCTTCCATAATCACTCAGTAGCCATCTCTTTTCTGTTAAAACTGACACCCTGCTCACTACAGAACAGAGATTGGAGTGGAAGGGATTTCAAAAGAGTAATCTGTTCTTCTACACATTAAAGTCAGCATGTTTGCACTGCTTTTGAGGTATACAAGACAGTAAATAGGCACTTGCACATTCTGAGGTTCTTCAGAGAGTGGTTAGGAGGCAAAAAAAAACAACAACAAAGGTGTGAAACTAAGTAGTTTTGTTTCTTTCCAGCTGGAAATCAGTCCCAGTTATTTGATTTACAACTTAGCGACCATTTGGCTTAGCGACAGAGTTGCTGGTCCCAATTAGGATTGTTATGTAAGCACTGCTTGTAGTCAATTTGATTTCTATTCATTCTTTCTGTTACTGTCCATGTATATAGAAAAAACCCTTTTTGGGTTTTTTGAAAAATGTTTTGGCAATAAAGAAATCATTGGGTTGACAGAAACTGATGAGTTGCTCTCCTGCTTTGTTTTTGTTTTCTCAGCCATATAGTTCAAACACCGTATGTTTTTTTCCTTACTATTTTAATTTTGGCATTGCAGTATCCAATCAAGAGCAGCACAATTTTCTTGCATGTTTTGCCAATTTCAGATTGAGGTTGACCATAACAACCAACCTCCTTCACTTCTGTATCAATGAGTGGAGCGCAAACTTTGGTAACTGTCATGTTAAAGGGTTGTCTGAGAAGTTTAACTGGTATTTTTCAATTTTTGACTGCACTGTACCCTATCTTATATTGCCATATTGTTCCTACAATGAATGCAACCATTCCTTCTTTGTTTTTAATGATTGATAGCAATCACTTCCAATCCATTTGATTTGTTGGTACCTAAGATGCCAAAATATAGTTGATTCATTTAATATTTCGCTATGCTTCTTAAGCTCCATGTCCCTATTGACATTTTTTTCTTTTCAATTCTGAATTAGTTTCCTCAGCAGCTAGACACCCAGCAGGCTACAACACCATTAATACTCCAAACAATTTTCTGCTGCTTATCAGTAGCAGGTTATTTGAGGAACCACCTACACTGATCCATCCTATTAGGCCCTGCAGGAGGGACATGTTACAGGCTCTGTCTACTAAGGAGTTCCAGCTGATGGATCCAGAAAATGAGCCTTTCCTGCCATAGCACCTGCCATTGGGAACATCATTCTCCCCAAGGTGAAACTAGATACTGATCCTCTGGAATCCTTAAAACATGGTATTCTCAGCAGGTTTGGGAATTCCATAGGTATGGTTCCATTGCATGTGCACTTTCCAGTGATCTTATTTATGTTTAATTGTTTCAGTACTTATTTCGGATTTGTTTTTAATTGTTTGTTTAATAATTTAAATACCACCTAGAGTCATATTAATGAGAAGGTGATTATATAAATTTGGTATTAAAATAAATATATACATAAACACATAAATAAATAAATGTTGAGTGCTATCCAACCTGAGGGATCCACTTCTGCTATTATTGGTCATTCTATTTTGTCCATTCATGTCGTTTTCTTAATAAAATACAGGATTGGTTTACACGCTCCTCTCCCACACAATATAGGATGATGCATTTACCACTGTTACTAGTGTAATCATCCACTTACAGCATCTTCCTGTAGTACTGTTGTCTGATATAGATTCCTATGAGCTTTGTCTGGATAGCTGGGATGACCTTCATACATTGGACGATCCTGCTAGGAGAATATATACTTGGGGTACACACCAACATTCTCTGCTCAACCCTCTCAGGAACAACTCTCCATGACAATGAGTCAGTGAAAAGGGCAGAAAGTGGATCCAATTAGTTAGAGTTCCCAATCATAACCCAACATCTTAGTCAATAGAACAAGACAATTTATTATACTAGAGTAATGTGATTGTTGTTTTGACGTCAATAGAGCATATAGGGTACAATAGTTATTGGTTAATGATTACCTGTCCAGTGACTGCCTGAAGTTATGAACAGCTACTTGAAATCCCCTTGGTCAAGTAATCATGATCTTGAGTGTTTGACAACTAGCACACAGTTATGATGGTTGCAGCATCCTATGGTCATATGATCACAATTTGCCAGCTTCCTACAAGCAAAGTTACTCCACCAGCTACTCTGCATTTGTGCACTCTTTGCACATCCTCAGTGAACCTTGTTGCATTTGTGCCATGCCTGTCTGGACATTCACACACCCTCCTTCACCTGACAGTCACTATCCCGAGACCATCCATGCTTCTGCTGTGCTTTTTCTGCCATCCAGACAGTCTCCCTGAGCCTCACTGTGCTTGTGCCATGCCTCCCTGATACTTATGCACCCACCTTGGCCATTTGTGCTCTATGGCACTTGTGCACCAGTGAGCTTCTGCTGTGCTGATCAATTATGCATCCTTCCTGGCCCTTCACATACCCTTTGTAAGCATTGTTGAGCACATATCACACCTTCCTGGCCACTCATACATCCTCCCGTATCTGGTAGCAGACATCAGTAAAAGAAGCTCTAATATGAGTACTGTTGTAAGTATTATGTTAGTTAGAGTTTGTTTATACATTGTGCACTGTCTGGGTACAAAATACTCTCTAATGCTATCTTATAGTGAAATGAAATTTTTATAGTGAAATTAACATTTTAAATTTTGAAGATAGTTAACCATCAAACAAGATATAAATTGCATGACATGAATAGCAGACCACAAAATCTGAATTCTATGATGGCGAGGATTCCTTTATTATAGATCCTTGCGGTCTACATTGTGAGGATTCCCCTAGTACAGTATATGATCACCCTTTCTGCTTCTGCATTTATTGTGAATACTTTGTTAACATTTTTTAAACTAAACAAACTCTAGATAATTTAGAAATGGAGAAGATAAAGTGTGTGTGTGTGTGTGTGTGTGTGTGTGTGAGTGTGTGTGTTTAACAGTGATCTGATCTTGAATTGAGACTTGGTAAGAAATAATCATGAATATCTGGCACAACTTGAGTTCCCCTTCTACTTTAAGGTTGCTTCAACATTCAAAACCTCTTCTAGTCTGGATCATTCTTTCTCTAGATATATGCTAATACACTGTGAAAGTGTTCATCATGCCTGGATGGACCCTGCTGATAAACTACTTCCTGGAGATCTTTCCAAGTGCTAATGTGTCAAAGTGCCTCCGAGCACAGAATGAACATCATTAGTGCATTCTAAAGGTCATATCTGCTGAAGTTAGCTTGTACAGTCCGGGGCAGAGGATGATATTCTTTTTGAAGGATTTGGAGAGGATTTTTGGAACCAGGCATTAAAGAAAGAAAATCTGAATTGTTGGGAGGGGTGTGTGTGTAAAAATTGCCAATTGGTAATACGTTTTATAAGAAATAGCACTATTAGCTTATTTCACAGATTTGATGTTCTTGGATCCTTTGAAATTTTGCAAAGTTGAATTATTCTTAAAGCTGTTTAGGTGATAATGATATAAAAATATAACAGGTGAGATCAAAGGTCTAGTATTGATAAAATTATAATGATATAATTGGCAAAACTAAATACAAGCCATTTTTTAAAAAGATAGTGGAATAGAGTATAATACTGCGATTTAGACTTTACACTAATCAGAAAAGCAACCTCTTCTGGGCTAGTGTTGGATGACGAGATTAAATTTTATTAAATAAAATGGAAAAATGATTTGGTAGCAACATGAGCAGTAACATCAATGAATAATAATTAATGCACTGAGATGAAAATTAGCTAAAATAAACACAATGAACAGCCATCTTGGCAAATGAATCCAATATTTCATTTTGGAAATACAAAGTAAAACATTATGTGAGAGTTTTGAATCTAGGAATAAATGTAGCTGTTATAAAATAAATTACATTTATGTGTTAACAATCTTTCATGTTTTCCTATTAATTGATCAATATGCAATCAAATTATTAACGGTATTGTAACCTTATGATTCAAAAAGATTCCTACAGCAGTGACTATCCATTAGCTAAATGTTACCATATAGTTTAATACAAGTGATGAATTTCTTATAGTAATATTACTTCTTTTTATAGCCTTATATATGTTTAATGTTCTTTTCCATTTAACCAGCATATCTGGTCCTTACATTGATTAAGAATATTTTTATCATCCTGCATTTATACATTAATTTGGCTTTTGTTTTATTTCCTAGTTTATTAAAAATGAAATGTATATATTTAATCCTCAGAAAAAGTGAATACTTACTCAATCCTTGATGTGTGTTTTCTTGTTCCTTTTTTCAGACAACAGTAATATACTACTGCTATTATTCCAAGCATTGTGCTTTAGTAATTTTATGTGCCAGATATTATAGCAGTAATATATAATTTTAAATGCCGTATTTTTCGGAGTATAAGACACTCCGAAGTATAAGACACACCTAGCTTTTGGGGAGGAAAACAATAAAAAAAACATCTGCCTCTGCCTCCCAGCAATTTGCCTCCTTGCAGCAAACAGCAAACAGTAAACAGCCTGTTTCAGCTTCAGGACAGCCTGATTAGCACAAGCAGCTGATTGTCCATTGGATTGGCCTCCCAATGATCAGCTGTTTCAGGCTGCAGGGATTGCCACCGCCTATTGCAGCCTCCACGTACCCTGTTTTCAGCCTCTGTGCGCCCCATTTTCTGCCCATTTCAGGCAGTGGGGATCAGAACGGGTGAAAAATGGGGCACGTGGAGGCTGAAACGGGGCATGCGGAGGCCAAGAACGGGGCACGCAGAGGCTGAAAATGGGGCACACGGAGGCAGTAATAGGCGATGGCGATCCCTGCATCCTGAAACAGCTGATCATCGGGAGGCCAATCCAAGTGACAATCAACTGCTTGTGCTAATCAGGCTGTGCTGAAGCTGAAACAGGCTGTTTGCTATTTGCTGCAAGGAAGCAAATTGCTGGGGGGCAGAGGCCAAAGGGTGGGGGCCGGCGGGTCGGTAGGGCTTCAGCAACATTCACTGTATAAGACCCACAGATATTTCCACCCACTTTTGGGGGTGGAAAAAGTGTGTCTTCTACTCCGAAAAATACAGTATATATTGTATCTTCATTGATAAGAAATCTGTTTATTGAATTATTTTTCTTTCTATACTAAAATGATTTTACAGTATCTTATTTTTCTACCAAGCACTTTGTTCTTTTTTAACATATAATTCATTTTAAATTTTTAGCTAAAATCTTTTTATTTTAAAAATTAATTTAATTTGTAAAAGTTTGTTTTAACTGTAGTTATTGTTTTAGAATGTATAAAATCAATTCCAAAGCTAAATCTTACTCATTTAAGATTTTTATATAGCTCCAATCACACAACTTTGGATGGTACACGAGATTCTGAAAATGCAATCTTATTAAATAATACAATCTAATAAAAGCAATATAAAATAAACAGATGTCCAGTAAAAACTGATAGGTCTTCCTGTAATTTCTTTGATTCCATTTACCTTATACATTGTCTTCTTCCTATTTCCCTTAGTCTTAATTAAGGCATTATTAATTTTTTAAAATATCCACTTTACTTTTAAAAGAATTATGTCTTGATTTTATTGTAACATAAATAAGAAAAAATGAATTAAAGTAGATATTTTATTTACTCCCCAAAGTTATAAATTCAAGTGAACAGTGGTAGATTTCATTGATCCTAGAAATAGATTTAAATTTAAGTTTCTTGCTTTTTTATACAGAGTATAAAATGAATAATACAATTGGGCTATTTGATCAAAATATAGAAGATTTGTTCAGTCTGAATGTTTTTGGATGTTAAGAGTAACTTACCTTATCAAATTAATACTTTAAAAATATACAGCACCACTTACAGGGAATTTCTAAAACAAAAAGTTACTTGAAATGATTGGGATTTTTTCTTTCTGGAAAAGAAAGGTGCAACCCTCTTAACTAAGTGAGAACAAAGGTTCTGTTTTTGCCCATAGTTGAAAAAGAGGAAAACATTTAGGGCATATCCGCATTTAGTGTTTAAATAACTAGTTCTGTCCTTTGCTCGTGGAGCTTAATGCTAAAGTAGTTTAAGAAAATCCTGTCTAGATTTAGATATTTTGGCAAGTCACCATGCCAGTGGACAATTCTTATATTACTGTGCCCTCACATCCTTTTTTTCCCTAGAAAAAAGATTAAGTACTTCCTTTCCTGTGGATGGCTCTTCCTGGACACACAAATACATGAACACATACACATATACATAAAGTTGGTGCATGAAAGTGCACATAACAAACCGGAGAGTGTAATCATTCTATGTCAGGTAGCTAGAAGGTTAATAAAATGGTGTATCCCTGGACTTGCTTAAAAAAAGAGGGGGACTAGTTACTTCAGGAAAAGGAAATAACTATTAAAAAAAGTTCTTCGAAGTTCTCCTTGAAGGCAAGAATTATATCAATTGTGCTATTGCAGTATTTTAAGGGAACATGGGGAACTGTCTATGTTGAAGGGTCATTCCCTCTTCTGCAAAGTAGTCAATGAACTCCTGGAATTAGCCTGCAACAAACTGCTGTCCAAAATGGACAGGATTGAAAAGTGGACTTCAGAATTGGAGCAGAAAAATACGCCCTGGATTAACATAATCAGTTTCTGCCTTCCAGTAACGATTGCCTGCCGGTACTGGCAGTGGGATCATTGTGTAGTGCAGCTTAATGCAGTCTGGAGCTGTATCACTTGTTCCTTGCTGCTTCAATTTTCTGGAGTGCTTTGAAATTGTAACCAACCAGGTAAATTCTCAGATTACTTCATGGAATTATTTCCAGGTTAAGGTTTCATAAAAATCCTGCCCACTGGGTGAAATTTAAAGTACAATTTCTGCCACTGTTTTGTATACTTTAGCAGAATTTGGAAGTATAAAGTTTTTTTTATCATTGGTTTGTTTAGTTTGTAAAGATAAGATTTCAGAGGAAATGAACTCATCAGTTTGAAACGTGATGTTATTACCATTTCGTGGAGTGTATTGATTAGTTCTAGAGAACATAAGAGATTGGTTTTCCTGACTTTTATGCTTATACTTTTTATTAGATTTAATAAAATTTCTTGTTGCATTTCAAACACTTTTTTTGCAAAGGCATTTCAGTTAATGTCTTTGAAAAACCGCATTATAGCATTTAAGTTAGCACTCTGCTTGTTACTTACGAAAGTTATGTTAAAGAAATTCACATTATTAGTAGTTTAATGAAGAAAATGTGTTGTGCCTTCAGACTGATATAAAGACAGATTAGTTCTCATTTAAAAAAAAAACTTTTACATTTTATAGCTGGGGGTGTGTAATAGTACTAGTCGATAAGAAGATGTAATCAGTAGTGAAGAAATAAGTTTTTTTTTAAAATGAAGCAAGCTGAGGGTTAGATCTGGATCTTGTTAGAAAAGACTTAAAAGGAAAAGTCTGCTAATGTCACAGGTAACCAGGGGTGGGATTGATGTTCAAGAGGGAAGGGAATTTGAATGGCAGTGCCCTTACCTTGTGCTTGTGAGACTAACTAAAATTGGGTTTCTTTATTGCCTTCTGCATCTAGTTGGTAATATGAACATGAGATAGGGTGATATTTACCTGAACAGAATGCATCCCTGAATTTAAGAAGACTCTATTTCCTGTATATAGTTTATCAACTTAAGTGTGCAATATTTGGATCCAAAATAGGCAAAAGTTGCTTATTGCCTATATCAGTGCTTTTCAAACTTTATAATTTTAAGATGTATAGACTTTAAATCCCAGAATTCCCCCATCCTTGCTGTACTTGTTGAAAGGAATTTAAAGGAATCGTTCTCAATGTGGTTGTACACCATATTGCTGTTTCTGATATACCCGCTGAAATTCTGGGATTTTTCAGAGCCCCAATAGCTACTGTGGGAGCTTCAGAAAAGGTACAACTCCTTTAAAGTAAAGCAAGGATACCCATGAAAGACTTAAAGCACCTTCCCTGCTTCAAATTAAAAGCCTGCGTATCTCTATTACCTAGGTTTGTTGACTGTAACTTGAACTAATTCTGGAGATTTCATGTTCCTTTTCTTATATATAGTAACAATTTTGCTAATATTCTGCAAAGTGGCCAGCATTTGTTGTTAGTTATTATTGCTTCCCTTTGCTGGATAAATTAAATTGGCATGATTTATTAAACCCCTCCCCACTTTCCTAACTCTTTACTCCCTCTTTGTTGCTAGTTTCTTCTATTCTCATGAGTGGAGATAAAATGAACCCTGTCCCCAATTTACAGATTATTTGAGGGAAAGAAACCTTATCTCTCTCTGATGGGTAAATATGGCATTATTTTTAGATTTGTTATTAAAGGGCTTGATTTATAAGGACTAGTCTTCTTGACCACTTAATATACGTGAATGCCAGTGTAGACGATTGACAGCTGAAGAGCTATATTTAAAATCCACTCCATATATACTTTATATTCATTGACCCACTAAACAGATTTGGCATGAAGCTGCAATTGGTTTTGTATTCTCATTTGCAGTGCATATTTGCATGGTGTGAAATCTGTCTGAAGCTATGAGGTTTCTTCATCAGACATTAATCATTCTAATCAGGATCAGACCACTACATACTTTTGGGTCTGGAAGTATGGAAGAAATTTTATATGCTACAGAAGTAGTGTGACAGGTAGTTAGCCCTAGATCCAAAATGTATTAAACATCACAACTAATGAAGCTTACTGTTCTTAGAGAAATATATTTAACAAAAGTTTTTTTTAACTTTAGTGGCGTAATATCCGAATGGGGAGAGTTATTGCAATTTTTCTATACAATTAATACTGCAGCCACGGAAAGATTACATAATTCTATTCAAGCAGGATCACTGGTTTGAATGTCCAGAGGTTGGTTTATTGGACATTATTGAATTGATTTTATTGGCCAGTTTCTCATATGTATTTTACTATTGATGTTTGCCTACTATAATGAATGACAAGATGTGGAAATACTGTGCACAAATATTTTATATTGACGTTAAAGCACTATGTTTGTTGGACTTTGACTGTTTTTTTGTCCCAACATATCCAAGAACAAAATACAGGGATTGCTTCAGGTTTTCAGATGTTTGTATATTTTGTTTATTTTTTCACTAACTTCCTGATAGCAAATTGTAGTTAAAGTTCAAAGCCTTGAGGGAGATGATTGCAGCCATAAGGGATATAGAAAATACTGTTTGAATTCAAGAAAGAACACATTGCTTGACTTAAATTATAGAACCTGATTATTATTTATGAACTTGAGAGTTGGTGTTCTAATGATGAGTTGTTACTTGAGGGAAGGTTTACAGAGATTTGATTAATTGGTCTGCTACTTCTGTTCTTCTGGCTTTCTGAAATTAAGGTGTTTTTCTCATTGTCATCTCTCTTTTGTATTCACTGCCAAAGTAAAGCGATTTTATTTCTTTAATTTGGTGGCACTAATGGAGTTGAATTAATCTCCTAAGAAGTAAAAATAGACTTCACAATATCCAGAACTTCTGTTGATTGGTGAGTTGATAACAGTAGGTACTTATTTTGCTGTTATTGGTTTATACGTTTCTGCCTATTAGTTCTTGGTTTATTTTACCTATTCTTCAATATATCCTGAAAGTTGTGTGCAGTAATATTATTGTATATGGATATTGCAGTATTACAGATTCTGCCTATTAAAGGAAGTAAGTAATTATAATGATTATAATATAAAAAACTCTTAGCTCATGGCTACAGGTTTGATTATCATTGACTTCTGTATAGATACTCTCTATTTCCTTTTTTACTCTTTCCAAGTCAGTGAAATATTGGAAAGAAATTATATAAAGTGTGCCAGATTCTTTCTATGTGTGAGAAAGCAAACTGAACAGAACAACTTTTCAGTTAATAGCAATAGCACTAACACTTAGGCTTATATACTGCTTCATAGTGCTTTACAGTCCTCTCTATCGGTTTACAGAGTGAGCATATTGCCCCCAACATTCTGGGTCCTCATTTTATTGACCTCAAACCTTCAGCCAGTGAGGGTTGAACTGCCGGCAGTCAGCAGAATTAGCTTGCAATTCTGTATTCTAACCACTGCACCACCACAATAGCATGGTAAGAGAAACTGAATTTGAAAAAGGCAAAAATTGGTCAAAAATTCTAGTGCATCGTTATGGAGGAACAGAGGGCAGGAGTCCAACTGGTAGAACTGCAACTATAGAGGGGTCCTTTTTACATCCAGAGTACTCATAAAGTAGCCTCAGAATAAGATCTTCATAAGCTGAGGGCTCAGATCAGCTGGAGTTCAGCTCCTCTCAAATCTAAATGCTTTTATCTGCTAAATGCTGAGGAAATTAATTGTAGTGACCCCTCAGATAGGCTTGTCAAGCATCTTTCTTATTACAAATACACAAAAGAGTGTATTGATTCATGGATGAGAACATATGTGCTCCTTTTCATATCTACCTGGGTTCTTCTGGCTGTCATATGCACCCTCACTCCCAGTTCTTTCAGTCTCTCTTCATAAAACTCCAATTTCTTGATCATATTGTTTTTCTCCAAACCTTACCCCAAACTATATACAGTAATACTGAATGTTGGTCTGACCAATGCAGAATAAAATGGAACAACTACTCCCTTTAGTTATAAACTATATTTCTATGATGCAGCCTAAAATCTAAATGCTTTTATCTGCTAAATGCTGAGGAAATTAATTGTAGTGACTCCTCAGATAGGCTTGTCAAGCATCTTTCTTACTACAAATACACAAAAGAGTGTATTGATTCATGGATGAGAACATATGTGCTCCTTTTCATGTCTGCCTGGGTTCTTCTGGCTTGATAAGATTTTCATAGAATGAGGGCTCAGGCCAGCTGGAGTTCAGTTCCTCTCAAATCTAAATTATTTTATCTGCTAAGTACTGAGAAAATTAATAATAGTGACTCCTTAGATAGGCTTGGCAATCATTCTTTTTTACTACAGATACACAAAAAGTGTATTGATTTGTGGATGAGGATATATGTATGCCCCTTTTCATAACTACCTGGGTTCTTTTGGCTTAGTAGATTTTTAAAAAAAGTTTTTATTAGTGTTGCGTCATGCCTTCTTACATGCTGCTAGCTTTGAACTTATATCAGACTCCACCCACACCCACACCCACATTGATTTGAGTCATAACTAATGGGGATGGGTGTGACTGAAAAGCAAATCTAAAGTCCCCTTGGCTGATGGAAGTAATTTCATAGTTTTTTCAATCTATGAGTTTTTTCTTCCTTGGGTGTGCTATTCCTGATGCTAATTGGATACAAAAAGAAAGGATACAGCCAGAACAATGCCTATTGATTGCTGGGTTGTGCTGTGTAAAGACATCTTCATTTCCTTTCCCCATTTTGTCTCAACTATGTATAAAATGAAATTCATGAAAGGGTCTTCATGAAAGTTTATTTGGCACTCTGACATGAATGATTCAGAGAAATCCTTTCTGATGGAGGAAATTGTACTCCTTGTATTACAAATGCCAAAAGATTTGTGATAGCCTTGACCCTTACTGTGACTACTTGAAAATCCCTGCCAGATTTTGAGAACACATATTACCTAATTTCACTAAACTTTGCTAAATACTGAAACTTTGTGTCTTGAGTATTTTTCTGATCTTGACCATGATTTTTTTTTCATTCAGTCCTGCTATAATTGCCAGCGATCTCTGTTGATGGAAAATATGACAATGCCAATTGCACTATTGTGTGAGACCTTGGTCTTCATTAAATGAGAAATTTAGATAAACTATAAGGTTTTATGTCTATGTGTATGCACACACACACATATATATACACACACACACAAAATTAATATATTGTGTTCAAAAGACATGTTATGTTCTGGTTTTAATCTACTTTTGTCCTCTTTAACAGAAAGTGAAAGAAAAATACAGATTTAAGAAACTAAATTATATAATTGAAGAGCAACAGATGGTGAAAAACTATCTGGAACCTAGTTTTGTTTTTTCCCCATTTCTGAATTTGCAAAGTTTGATAAAAAAAAAAAACACCCTAAAAATTGGATGCATGCCTGTTATGCATGTGTATTTAAATACTTTAAAGAAAGTGAAAAATGTACTCCATCATTCTCTCCCTATCAAGTTAAGCCCCCATTTCATCAATGCAGGAATCTAAATTAAAATATTCCTGATAGTTAGCCTCTGGCCTATGGTTAAACACACACAACCAAATGGAGTTCACCAACTCTCCAGGTAATTGTTATCACTATCATGCAGATTTCTTTTAAGACTGTTTTTTTCACATTCATATTAAATCTGCCTTTCTGCAACATAAATCCTGAACTTGTGAGAGAAAAACATTGTCCTATGACATCCTGTCAGCTTTACCAGGTAGACCAGACAGGAAACATGATTAGATAGTTTTAGTTTTACTGTCATGACAGTCTGAAAAGTTTTGTACCATTTTCTCTTATTCACTATAATTTTTTCTAAGGTGGTTTTTCTAAGCTAAATGCAGGCATATATTGTGCACAGTACAAGGTGATGCTATTAATTGTAGTTTGTTTTATTTCTTTATAATTTTTTTGATAATTTTTTGTTTTATTTTAATGGATAGTATACTTTGATAATATATTTTTATCCAGAAAATAATGTAAGTTATATTCATAGAATTGTGGTGTTTTATATTTATGTGAGAACTAGAGTGTCTTTCATTAGAGCAATGAGTGACAGATTGTGTTTTTCTTTAATATGAAATTGGACTGAAAGTAGTATCTGTTAGTGCAGAGCTTTAAGTTAATAGCAGACTATACTGTATTTATGTCATCCAGTACTGAAATCAAGTAAAGAACTGCAAATAAGCAGGTAGTCTTTGACTTACAACCATTGATTTAAAGTTACAATGGTGTAGAAAAAAGGACTTATGACCGGTCCTCACATTTGCAATTGGTGCAGCATATGTGGTGTAATGGTTAGAATACAATATTGCAGGCTGACTCTGCCTACTGCCAGGAGTTAGATCCTGACTGGCTCAAGGTTGATTCAGCCTTCCATTCTTCTGAGGTTGGTAAAATGAAGACCAAATTGTTGGGAGCAATATCCTGACTCTGTAAACCACTTACAGAGGGCTGTAAAGCACTTTATAAGGTATAAGTGCCATAACTCATGATGATCCTCATGATCACATGAGCAAAGTTTGGCTGCTCAGCAATCAGCAATCATGTATTTATAATGTTTTCAGCATCCCAGAGTCATGGGGTGCTGCAATCTTCATTTACGACCTTCCCAGCCAGCTTCCAATAAGGCAAGTCAGTGGACAAAGCCAGATTTGCTTATTGACTTCATGACTTATTTGAAATTATTTGCTTAACAATCATGGCAAAAAGATCATAAAATTCTGGCCCAACTGTGGCCATAAGTTGAAGACAACCTGTATTGATCTTTCAAAAGGTATGTGATTCATTGTTTCTTCATTTTTAAATTGGTTTCAAGCAAAATGCATATTTTGGGATTCTAATTTATACTTAATTACTAGAATAAACATACACAGGTGCCTAATCAAAAATTCACAAATTAGAGAGTGTGTGGAACTGTGTTGAGTTGGCGTTGAAAATATATGTATTTTTGTATACTGGAACATACAAATATATGTATACTGTGACATTTAATATATGTGTGATTAATTTATTTTAACAACTCTATATTATAGATGAGTGTCTTATTCTATACTATGGTTTAACCTGGGCAGGTAATTGAAGTTAGATTTCTTTGTGGGGGGAAAAACAGTAATACAATTCATTCAGTCACTATTATTCATTTGAATGGTTGTTGGTTTTCTTTTAAGAACATTATAGTGACATTGTATGTCAGGATTTTTGGAGTAAGACTTGATTCTTTCATTGTTGTGAGGATTTGTTGTGTGAGATACTTGCCAAAATGCTCTGAAGTAATGCTATAACTATGTGTGTGTAATTAATGTATATATAACCCTAAGCCCTAACCCTAACCCTATATATATCACAAACAAGATGGGTTGATGACAACAGGCAGTATTGTGGGCCCAATTGTCAGAAGAAAGCTCAGAACTGTATTGGTTGGAAACATGCAGAAGAGGCATGTTCATCCTGCAGTGACTTAAAAAATGTGACTGTGGGACACTGCAGTGTCATGATTGTGAACTGGTTGCCAAGTGCATGAATTTTGATCATGTGACTGTGGGAACACTGCAACAGCTTCGAGAAGTCACCAAACAAGTGGTCATTAAGTGAGGATTACTTGTATATTCAACACACTTAAAGAACATGCAAAGTACCTAATAAAATATCTTGCCTTTAAAAAGTTGTGAGTTACGAGGTTTTAGCTATCTTTACCTAATTTTGCAGTTTATTTATAAATGATGTCATCCAAATATAGACATGTTCAGGGAAAACTTATAGGTTTAAAAATTATATAAAACTCTAGTGTGCAGTAGTAAGTAAGAGAAACTATTTTCAAAAAGTATTAATTATCTCTTTTCTTCAGATATGGAAAACTGCTAACAATGAGTGCTTTATAATCAAATTCAGTTGGAGCATGGTGAATCGCATGGTAAGCATGTTGGGTTGGAGGTTAGCAAGCCCGCATCGGGTTGGGATGAGCTCTTGCACTTTGCTCCAGCTCCTGACAGGAACATGAAAGGACATGGCAGGCAGCTCCCCTCTGTGCACAGAAGGGAAAATGGGCTGGAGAAAAGAAACTTATTTTCGCCGACTCCATGTTGCAGTTCCCCTCCCTTCCATGGGCAGAAGGGAATTCCAACCTCAAATGCTAGTAGGATTTTGGTATGGAGTGTTTGCAGCATTGGCATTTGGAACCAGCCCCCAGAAACTAGAGGAAGTCCTCTTGTTTCTGGGACTGGCTGCAAAAGCTTCATCCTGCAAATATCCTGTGCAAGAATCCTGTTTGGATTTTGGGACTGACTTTTTTCATCCAGTCTCCTTGATAACAAATGCACAGCTTTGCAGAAAAGCACTGCCCTGCAGAGTGAAATCAATCTATCAGGCAGTGCTTTTGCTCTCAAGGAGGCTGGGTGAACATGTCCCTTTTTCGCCTAGCCTCCTTGAAAGCATTTCTTGACAGATTGATCTTGCATGGCAGGGTGGAATTTTGTCTGCTAAGCAGTGTTTTTGCTCTGGAGGAGTTTGAGTGAAAAAGTTGCTTCCAAAATCCAAGTAGGATTTCCTGCTTGGTTTTCATGATGGACCTTTTTCAGCCAGTCTCCAGGAACCTGAGGGAGTCCTCTGGGCAGGTGGCAAGAACTAGTGAACTTCTCTGCCAAATTTCCCATTGACTTTTGGGGAAGCTGGCAGAGAAGATTGCATATGCTGATCACATGCAATGAGTTTGGGCATCAGTTATAAGTTCCTTTGTCCAGCGCCTTCATAATTTCAACAGTCGCTGAACAAATAATCATTAAGCAAGGACTACCTGTAGACAGATTTTCCTTTCTTGCACCAGCCATAGCAAGTAATTAGTTTGGGGAAGGGATGGTTGCAGTGAAAAGAGAAAGAATGATAAAGATGAAAGACAAAAATAATTGATGAAGAGTAATGTTTGATAAAGTTTAAGGGGAAAAAAAGTACAAACATTTTTTCCCAAAAATTAGACCTTTTTTGTTGCAGAATTCATTCATTAAAAATATTATTTTATTTATTTGATATCCCAATGCACTAGGGCTGTGCACAGGAAAAACTGCAAGCAGACTGAGCACTGTTCTCATTCATACCTGACAATCCTTCATTTCAGCTATTGAAAAAAAGATTTTCCAATGATAAAATGTTACTTTAAAAAGTGACACAATCCCAAATGTTCCCATTACAAATATTCAGTATCTTTTTTCATCTTAAGGGCTCAAAAACAGTATATTATTATAGAAAAATACAGTTTTGTAATAGTTCTCGGTCAGTACCTCCAAGAGCTTTGCCAAAAACAAATAAACCTCTTTTCAAAAACTATTTGACCTTCTGTGAGAGTAAATAGGAACAAAACATGCTGTTAAGACCATTGATTTGGGTTATGTTAGGCAACAAAATAAATTTTGACAAATCATAAGTTGTTTACACTAATCTACCATACAAGACATATTTCATGAAATGTTGTTTTCGTTTTGATACTATCATCTATTCTTCCATCTTTTCTGAAAGCACTCAATGCCTTCTTCAGTAAAAAAATAAATATGAAAAGAATCTGAGAAGAGCAGTGGAAATAAATAAATAATTCAAAACTGAAAAGGAATGATTAAAGAGGAAGGTTTTGAATGCAAAAAGAGCATAAGCAAGTACAACTCTTGAGAAAGTCTTTTACTTTGGGTTTAATATCCAGACGTTAGAAGCTTCTTTAGGAGAGCTTCTCCTATTGCCTTTAATGTCTGGTCATGGTCATATGAAGTCTCTCAGCCCTTAACGCTCACAATCTTAAACTATGCTTGAAAAATAATTCTCTATCAGTGAGGGTCTTTCAGCCCAGAAGCAATATAGTTCTAATGTTGTCCATCAGTGAGCAGCCTAGTTGCTGCATTTTATATAATTAAACATTCCAGACATACGTTCTGGACAGCCCACATAGAGCCTACTGCAGTAGTTAAGTAACATACATAATTTTATAAATCTGACCATTTGTGGAATGATTGCAGCTGGTGTACAAATCATAATTATGCAAATCGATTATTTGCTGCTGCTGCCAACTGGGAATCTAAGAATTACCGTGAACCTGGGCAACAGTGAAACAACCTTCCTTCCTTTCCCTGCAATGGTGTCTGTCCTTTGAGGTAGTCCTGAAAAGAAACAACAGCCATGAGTAATAGCACTACTTTTATCGTAATGTTACAATACCAGCATATTACAAACCTGGGCTCCCCCCTCCCTTATTTTTATTCTTCTGAAAACTAAGAACCTTTTGAGACATTTTCTCCACCTCAATCCCTCCTTGGACTCAGATTTTGTTTATCAGGCCTGTTCCTCCTCCTGTTTATCATGACTGTTCCTCCTGTCGCCTAAGATCACTCCCACATTCTATTACATCTGGCCATGGAAGTCTTGAGCCATATTGGTAATTTTCTCAGTGATCTCTCCCAAGATGTTGCCTGTTTTCCTAGAGCCATTCTTCAATGGCAGGGCCTTCCTTTCCCCTAAGGAATATTGACCTCTTCTCTGTATACATTTTATGTTTTTTCTCTAATAATTTAGTGTTAACAAATTTATATGGAATGGGAAAGGACCCAGAGTTAAATTTAATGTTTTACAAAATCTTTATGTTTTCTAAAAATTAGAGTCAACACTGTATAATTACCAGTGTGCCAAATAATATAATGTACTATTTAGATTTTATGATAATCAAATAAAGCAATATTTTTAAAAGATGGTGTTATGGCAGCTATGCCCCCTCCCAACAGACAAAGTTTATTCCAGAATCTGATTTACTTTAACCAAAAGGCATGAGAGAAGGCATCCAGTAGGCAAATGATTGACTTACTGGCTCTCCCACTGAATCTTCATTTAAGCAGAGGACAACCTTTTCTTTCTGAGATTGCTGCAAACTGTTGCTAGCGGTGCTGTGCCTTCAGGGAAATATGCATGATGAACACACTTTCTTTTGAGGGGCCCTTTTTAGTCTGGCAGTAATGATGTTACCTGGTTGGGTAATGAAATGTCTGCACGAAGCTCAGAGAGACCAAGGACCCCTCGTTTCAACCCCAAGTTACAAATATTCTCTTCTGTTGGTACACTTTATTTTGAATGTATCTGAGTCAATAATAATAGAATTAGTGTGGGTGTGCATTGTAGGGCAGTAAATAAATGTTATGCTTGGCTTGTTGCATTTAGCAGAACTTGAAAGATGCACATATTTGTTACTAAGAGTATGTAGATTTTGGAAATATTACAGGCTAGAGTATAATTTCAGCCATCCTCCAACAAATGTAATTGATCTATTACTTCTTTTGTTTAACTTCATATGATGGATGTATTATTACCACAATGACTGAAAAGTTACTTGCAGCTTTCAGTATGGTAACTATTTGGCAATATATAGTTAGTGCATTTTTTTGGTGTGTGTTATACAATTGAGTCAAAATGGAGAGAGAGCACAGATTTGTTTGGGGTTCTGGTAGAAATGTAGGTATTGACTACAGTTTTTATTCTTAAAATGTTATCCGTTCACACTGTGACATGCAGATATAACCTATGATGACATATTCCATGTTAATTTCTTTTGACGAGTATCTGAATTGTATATTTTTAGTGCCTGTTTTCTTGTAATTCACAGCAACTTGGAGGGAAAGATAAAAATATTTCAGAATTTTTGTGTTCTTCCAGAGATTTGGAGTTAAGATAAATATGGGGCAAGCTGCTGACAGAAAAATCTTGTTTAATTTTCTATGGTATTTCCTGAGGCTTATTTTCCAGTTACCAGTGTACAATATTAGACAAGTTGGAGATACCAATAATATGTGTATTATTAATATTGAACACCATCATTTCTCTTTTACAACATAGATGTAGCATGTGATTGTACATGAAGAGTCTTCACATATCAATCTTGTTTTTCAAAGCTGCCAATACTCAGTTATTATAGGAAAAAGAAAGTATAATCTAGTTCAGTTTTGTAAACATTAGTGTTATGAGCACGCTGCAGCTGATTGTGTCTGCAGGTTTTTAGACACTGTTTGCTTGTCTGGATAATGTTCCATTTGCACTTCTTTATTTAGCGGCCAGACGGAAGATGTTGACTACTAAGACATTGTAAATAAATCAGATTCATTTGTGCAGCATGATTTGGTTTGGATAAGCAGACCATTCTGCTTTTTCTAGTAACATGAATAAGAGTCTTGGATTTTTTGTTTTGTTTTGTTGCTCTACATTAATATGACCCTTGAATAGCTGCTGGTTATGGCAGACACAATTATAACTTTACTGACTGATTCATCTTTCCAAGAAGACAGATTTCTACAGGATTTTTTTAAAAAAGTGGCGCCAAAGTTTGACCATTATCATTTCCGAAGATCAACAGTTTCTGTAGTAAAACTACCTTTACCAAATTAAGTAGTTAATTCATCTACTGAATATTTGCTGCCCCACATTGGAGATATCAATCATTGTTGCAAATGAAGCACGTGCTTAACAAAATAGGTAAAAAGGATGTCTATGCATATGCCTTCTTTCTCTCTCAAACACACTTAAGGCTTCTCTAGTCCCTGGTTTCATGGCTTGAATGCTAGTTTGTTTTCAGAGAAACAGCCTTCCCAATTGTGATCAAATGATACAGTTGTCCTTCCCGACCATCATATAATAAAACAGTAGTTGCATTATTTTTGAATCTTTACATGTGGACTGGCAGTGCCACAAATTAGTGTGATGGTGTGTTTGAGATTTCTCTGAGAGTTTATCCTCAATAAATGTTTTAAATATAAAGGGACTTAAATCATTCTGTTTCAACACCACCACCCCCTTTCTTCCTGCCTCAGCCTGGAATGAAAATCCGCTTTTTTTGGTGTTCTGAATTTAGCAAATTTGAGCCTCTGGAAATTAAAATATTGTTTTACCTGCTATTAAAATATTACAAAACCTCATACTGTATAAAGTTCACTTTCTCCAGCAGGAAGCAAGATTTTAAAATGGCATATCTCTTTCCTTTTCTCTCAACACTTTCAAGTTAAGATTTTGACTTTAGTCGGAATCTGAAGAAAGGGCTGGAAGAAAATGACTTGTTTACATTTGGTTTCAGGCTAAAGATGGTTAGAAGAGGCAGAATCCTTCTCTTTTAACAATCAGCAATTTTTGCTAGGCTGGATTGCATCGTGGCACATCAGCATTCTTGAATATGGGCAGTGTTGTTGTTTCTGATAGTGACACTGTTTCAGTCTAGAGGTTCTTATGACCCTGTCAGGTTTTTTAAAAAATAAATGGCATTCCTGGGTGTTGTTGGCTGAGGATTATTTATTTCTTGGTCAGTGTTTATAAAACCAAAGTCTGCTTCCAAGTTTTGATTCTTAAAATGTTCTAAAGCATCTTGGCAGTACATCTGCAAATCAATACACTTTTCACAGCAGTTATAATAGCAAGTGAATTTACTGTTGAGAGGAAGACTTTTATTCTCTCACATTCAAACTATTATGTTATAAGTGCTGAGGAAATGTGATACACTTAAAATAAAAATAGTAGCTCAAGAGAAGAATTGCATGTCAGATGGAAAGTACACTTATATTTACTGGGCAGATTGTCCAGAAAAGCACCAAAATATTCAGAGCTGTCCAAAAATTGATCTTCTCCAGCGAGGTTACGAATTCTAAGAATTTTAGTGCTAAGAAGCCACCAGTGCAGAAAGTTGGGGAAACTTAGATAACCACCATTGTTTACCAGTCATATGAAATAAAGCTATGCAAATCTTTAGAAAGATATGTTTTAGAATGTACAAAGTTTGCACAATGCATCTTTACTCTAGACTGACACGATTGCTTTGAAAGCTACTTGTTTCCTCGTGATTGTGCATACATGGCCACTTTAAGTCATTTTCCTTTATTTTGCTTAACTAGGCCCATTGCTCTTGCTTTCTGTGTTGAATCCAGACAGATTTGACCAAATGATTTCACTACACATACCGCTTGTTTATTGTTATTGGATATTAGTAACCTAGCTTTAATGTTATATAATTTAAACATTAATATTTAACTTGTTCAATTTAGGCATAGCCTGATTCCAACTGAGTTTAAGCAGTGCACAATTAAATCAACAACAACAAAAATCAGGAAACAATAATTATGAAAGTTTAAAAGAATAAGCAAAAAATCAATAGCTTATCTGGTTAACTGCACCCATGCACAATCTAGCAGGGACCGCAACTACTGCAAATCCATAGCTTAAGAACAGCTAGGTCTTTAAGGTTTTCTGAAATTTCAGAAAGGTGGGAGTGGTGTGTATTTTGGGGGGATCTCATTTCATATGACAGGGCTGTTACAGAGAAGACAAGCTTCTGGCGTTCTGATAGGTGACAGTGATATATGAAAGAGTATGCCATCTTCTTAGATTGAACCAATCGGACTGTAATGGTATCTGTTAATGAGACAAGGGAGACAAGGGAAGAGCCACAGCCAGATGACCAGTTTAGTTCTCAGAAGGAATGTGAGTGTGGCAAACTTTTCAGAAGGAATCCTTCCTAGTTTCTTGGGCTATAAAGGTGATGAGGGAGAAATGTATTTTCAAATTTATCCTGTTACTATAATCTTATAATAAAGTACAGTTAGTTCAAGAAGGCAGGTAAACATGGTGGGGCCGCGTGCGGAATGGGGCAGGGAAGGAAGGAAGACAGTGCAGAAGGCAGGGAAGGGAAGCTCCAGGGACCATGGGGGGGCAGCTAGCTAGGCCGTGCAGGGAGGTAGCGCTATTGGGAAGCGAAGCAAGCGGCAGGCAAGC